>CAUYQU010096858.1:0-32486 GCA_963574635.1 Cheracebus regulus | reverse complement strand
TCACTGGTCATTAGAGAAATGCAAATCAAAACTACATTGAGATACCATCTCACGCCAATTAGAATGGCGATCATTAAAAAATCAGGAGACAACAGATGCTGGAGAGGATGTGGAGAAATAAGAACACTTTTACACTGTTGGTGGGAGTGTAAATTAGTTCAACCGTTGTGGAAGACAGTGTGGCAATTCCTCAAGGACCTAGAAATAGAAATTTCATTTGAGCTAGCAATCCCATTACTGGGTATATATCCATAGGATTACAAATCATTCTACTATAAGGACACATGCACACGAATGTTCATTGCAGCACAGTTTACAATAGCAAAGACCCAAATGCTCATCGATGATAGACTGGACAGGGAAAATGTGGCACACATACACCATGGAATATTACGCAGCCATCCAAAATGATGAGTTTATGTCCTTTGTAGGGACATGGATGAACCTGGAAACCATCATTCTCAGCAAACTGACACAAGAACACAAAATCAAACACTGCATGTTCTCACTCCTAGGTGGGTGTTGAACAATGAGAACACATGGACACAGGGAGGGAAGCATCACACACTGGGGTCTGTCGGGGGGAAATAGGGAAGGGACGGCGGGGGATGGGGAGTTGGGGAAGAGAGAGCATGGGGAGAAATGCCAGATATAGGTGATGGTGAGGAAGGCAGCAAATCACACTGCCATGTGTGTACCTATGCAACAATCTTGCATGTTCTTCACATGTACACCAAAACCTAAAATGCAATTAAAAAACAAACAAAAAAACACAAAATGAAGCAGTTTGATCTGAGATGATCTTATCTGTTTACATACTTGGGGTCCCATAGGGAAAAACAGAGGTTTCTACCCTAATGGGAGCCTGATGCCTTCTCTATTTAGGGAATCCCAGGATCTTACAAACTGTTTTAGGGTCCTCATGAAGCAAAGGAAAAAAATAGCTGTAGAAAGGTGAGACAACAGAAGTAAATGAAGAAGACAGAATTTAGTCAACTGCGAAGTTTTGCTCAAAAAAGACAAGATTATAGGAGAAAAAAAAACCATAAAGGCCTCATAAATACAAACACACACATGCACACATCTTTGATCCTAGCTTTTAATTAAGCTGACTTTTAACCATTAAACTCCTTAAAAAAAAGTCTTTTAAAATCTCATTACCATATTTTAGCTAGGAAAAACTGCGGATATTTCAAAAATAACAAGTATCAAACCAGAAAAGACTTGATTTAGGAACCAAACTCAGGCTGTCATGGGGAAAAAAAGAAGGCAGAACCTTAGCTACAACAGAATTGCAGCAGGGGGCAACCACTGCTTTTTCAGTTTGGCTTGGCTAGCAAAAAGGTGGCCTTGTTATGTAAATAAAGCCACTTAAGTAGTCACATTAAAAGTCTCTCCTTTTTGTTTTTACTTTTGGCTGGACTTTTATTTCCTACCCACCCTCACTCCCCACAACCCCTACCTTTTTGTGCAGGAATTTAACCACTTCAGAGGCCTTATTTGCCATAAATTAGAACTTTATATCAGATTTGATTATGTCAGATAGAGTTGGTCAAACCAATGCAAAAACCTGAAACAACAAGAAAAACAGAAACAAACAAGCATCACAACAAACATTTAAGCAAAACAAACGATGCACAATTTATACAGTTATGGAGTGCTCTAATGGTATAGAGGAATTAAGACCAGCTAGTTGTTAATCTTAACTTTAGCCAAGATAAAACCTCAATTCAGCTATTTACCTGAGGAGTCTCAGGCAAAAGACTGCTATCTATTATCCTAGAAGCAGGAAAAAACTCAAACTTGCCTTCCTGTTGGAAGCAAGCTCAAACTCCAGAAAGGAGTTACCTGCCTTGCATTGTCATGAAAGCAGAAAAACTTGACTTTGTTAGGGACAAGCTGCCTCAGAAAACCCCCTCCATGCAAGCTGACCCCACCCTCCACTCTGATTGCTCTGCAGCTGCATTTCTGAACTCCATCTAGGCCCTGAGTCAAGCCTGCTACACGTGCTACAATTAAGCGCAGCCTGATTACAGCTATCCAGGCAGCTTGGGGGAAGACAGGGAAAACAAATGTTTGTTAGCTATACTTGTAAATTCCTCTTTGACACATACTTATAAAATCCTGGGTTTTTTTTTTTTTTTTAATAAATCTGCCACTGCAAAAATCACACATGATGTATTGAAAGTCTGTCACAAGTTAGCAAACTATCTCTGTGCCTGTTACAAGCTGATAGATTATCTCAGTCCTAAAACTCCCTTGTGACCCTCTCACCCCATATAAATCCATCCGTTTTGTAAGCTCAGGGCTGCCTCCTCTGTCTGTTACGGGGAAGCCTGGCAGGTTAATAAAACTTGCTTACCTGACTTTGGGTCTATTCTTTCTCTCAGCCAGTCTTACAGCCTTCCTCATTGGAAGCAAATAAAATGCCAGAAAAGGCATTGTACAGCAAAACGAACTTTAGATCTCAACCAAATTTTAGGAGATCAGAGATTTTCTGGAGATAAGGAGGGTTCCCAGGCTTCAGCAAATTGTTTTATTTGTTTGAGCCATAAAAGTATTTCAAACTAGTAGCAAGCACCCATAGATTTGTTAAAGGTCAAGGCCACCTCCATTCAGAGTCCCTTTGTGGTCACCAAACTGTTAACACAAAATATCTGAGACAAGTCTCAGTCAATTTAGAAAGTTTATTTTGCTAAGGTTAAGCACACACCTGTGACACAGTCTCAGGAGGTCCTGATGACATGTGCCTAAGGTAGTCAGGGCACAGTTTCATTTTATACATTTTAGGGAGACATGAGGCATTAATAAATATATGTAAACTATACATTGGCTCAATCTGCAAAGGCGGGACAACTTGAAGATGGGAGGGAGCTTCCAGGTCATGGGTAAATAAGAGACAAATGCTTTGTTTTCTTTTGAGTTTCTGACTAGCCTTTCCAAAGAGACAATCAGATATGCATTTATCTCAGTGAGCAGAAGGATAACTTTGAAAAGAATGGGAGGCAGGTTTGCCCTAAGCAGTTCCCAGCTTGACTTTTCCCTTTAGCTTAGTGATTTTTAAAGGCCCAAGATTTATTTTCCCTTTCACATATGCCACTCCTCAAATATTGCTATTCTTCAGACTTATCTTTCTTTTGCACAGCCTAAAAAGTGTTGTGTATTAATGGAGCTTGATGTTCATTTTGAAAGTCTGATGGATTTCCTTCACAAAAGTAACTTTTACCTCCTTGAACTCTGCACTGCAGCAGCAATGAGAAGCTGCTTCTTCCTGATTGGTTTGATTTGTCACCTAACCTTTGCTTATGTTATTGTTGTGTATAAAATCTGATGAACAAAGTTATCTCCTTGACAAAACTTTACTTTGGCACTTCTGAACTCTTTCAACTGGGCCCTCACTTATGGACTTCCTTGCTCTTCTCTTCATTGTCCAATTTTAGCAAGAATCCTGGTAAAGAATTTTAGCCAAAATTCACCACCCTTTTATGTGATCACTATTGTTATCTAATAGGGTTCTTCATTTTCCATCATCCCCCAGGTGATGTCTGATTACCTGGTTTGCCCTCAGCAATGGTCTTGTTATGTTGGTTTAGCCAGAATCTCCCCTTATACCTGATGTTTCAAATTGATTCACATTTCAGTAATTGTTTTATCTGCAGATACCTATCCTGCTCTTTGCATATAAATTCCCACTTTTTTTTTTTTTTTTTTAATCTGAATGGATTTCAATCTCTCTCCTCTACTTCAAAATCCCATTGCGGTAGTAACCATATCTATTATAATAGTCTCTCTATGTATAATCTGCTTTACCATTCTATAACAAGGGTCATAAATAATATTTAAACTCACCTAATTAGGGGGAGCATTAACATCCTCAGCTCCCAGTTCTGAAGAGGTTCTTGGCCTCTCTTACCCTGAAGAATGGGAAAAGGGGTCCTGGAGGCATGATGAGCTTACCGTTGAAATAAATAATCGTGGACCCAAAGAGTTTTGCAGAAAAACAATTCATTAGACAGAGAGTGAAAGGAAGACAGCTCTCACACTGTCATGGGAGAGGACCCAGAGAAGGAATCTGTATAGGAGGAGCAGCTGGAGTTTTAACCCTTGAGTTATTCCTGCCCCATTCATGTTCTCATCCAATGAGAGGAGTTCTTTCAAACTTCCTCTGGAGTGATTGACCTTTGACTCTGATACCAGATGGGCTACTTGGTCCACAACTCTGAATTACAGAGCCCCCTCCTCCAAAAGCTTTTGGTGGGTTTTTGGGGACAAAGAAGCCTCACCTAGCTTTCTCTACCTAGCCAACACATGGGCAACCCAGACAAAGAACTTTACATTTCAAAGCTCTGTCCCAGAAAGAGAAGCTTGTATAACACAGTCCCTCATTCCCCTCTCTGAACAGAAAAGTCCAACTGCTGTTGCGACACAGGTGTCGATAGCTCTTTAGCTACTTCCTGCTGAATTGGGACATAGAAGGGGCCCTGCAGTTGATGTTTCTTCCAGAGGGGAGTCTTCCAGATGTGCAGGTTGATTCAGTGGTCCACAATAGAACTCAGGAGCCAAGGACATTCCGGGTTTTATTTGCAGGACATTTATAGCTTCATGGCCTTAATTCTAGAAGAAACAAATTTGACAAGAAGGTTAAAGATGAGAGGCCCAAAGGCCAGCCATAATAAAATGGTAATAAACGGGCCTGGAAGATGATAGAGCCAGGACAGCTGGTTGTTAAACAGGCTCCAAGATCCTGTTGTTCGAAGGTCTTTAGCCCTGCATTCGATTGGTCTCTGAGTTCTTTAACTTTGTTTCAGACAATACCCAACTGGTTTACAAAGTAGCAGCATTCTTCTCCTAAAAAGAGACATGTTCCTCCTTTCTCTGCTGTTAGCAGATCCAGGGTCCTTCTATTTTGAAGAGCAACAGCAGCTAAAGAGTTAAGCTGCTTCTGCAGAGAGAATTAGCAACTTTTTCCATGTTATTATTTAACTCCTGAGATAGCTTATAGTAAAACTGAGTAGAAGTAGTAATTCCTTCATTGCCAGTACCAAGTCCTCTTATTATTCTGCACCCCCCATTATGAAAGGAATAAATGCAGTTTGGGTATGGCGTGGCCTTGGCAAGAGAAGACTCTGCACCTGAGAGTTGGTGTAAATTGTCATGGAGGGGCACTAGGAAGGAGAGGAGGAGAGTTATTAGGCCAATCCATAGGGGCAACTGCATAGAGTCTGGCCACAAATAGTAAAGTTAAGAGTGATAGTCCTGTTAATGCCAGGAAGTAAGTTAGATTCATGAGTAGTTACTTTCCTGGGGATCGTTGGAAGATCAAATGTAGAGCCTCTAATGGCTCACAGGTGTATGAAGGGTGGTCTCCTGGAACTTCAGGCTGTGGAGTGGAGGGCCTATGATTTTCTTCAGGAGGTGTCAATGCTTCAGCCGAGTGTGATGAATCCACGAGTCAATTCCCACCACCTTAACTGCCATTAGGGTAGACAGAATAACCAGAAATAAGTCTTTCCAAGATGGGCCTAGAAAGGGAGAGTCTGAGGGGAGAGACTTAAAAAGCACTAGGTCTCCAGGGCAGAACAACTCTTTCCCCTTTTCCCTAGAGTGTCCTTCAGGTAAGGTCCTAAGAGCCTGTTGGTACTTAGCCAAGGAGGTTATATCTTTTATTAGATCTGCTGTTTCCTTGTCTAGTACAAGATTCTTAGTAAGACAGGGCTGTCCATAATGCACCTCATAGGGGCTGAGTCCTATTTTCTGAGGAGAGTTTTGACCTTAAGAATGCTATTGGTAATAAAGAAAACCACAGGAGGTGAGTTTCCTGTGCCAGTTTCATTAGGTGTCTCTTAAGAATTTCATTCACCTTCTCCATTTTTCCTGAGGACTGAGGCCTCCAAGCACAGTGGAGATGATATTGTATTCCTAATGCTTTGGAAATTCCTTGAGTCACTACAGCTTTGAAGGCAGGGCTGTTATCGCTTTGAAGACAGCAAGGGAGTCTGAATCTAAGGATTATTTCATTAATCAGGACTTATATTACCTCTTGGGCTTTTTCTATTCTACAGGGGAAAGTCTCAATCCAGTTTGTGTAGCTATCTACACATACTAACAGATATTGATATGCCTGATATTTAGGCATATGGGTAAAGTCCATTTGCCAGGCCTCACCTGGGTAACGACCAGTTCACTATTCCCTAGGAGGAACTTTGTGATGTGCCAAAGCATTATTTTTCTGGCATATTTCACATCCTTTGACTATTTGTTGGACAGCCTTGAAGAGACCTTTTTCTGTAAATATAGATGTAGCCATTCAATATATATTCTTTATACCTGTAGGGAAGGCTTGATGTAGGGTTTAAAGTACTTTCCACCAGCTGGTAGCAGGTAGGAGTACTTTTCCCTCCTCAGTAGCTAGCCATCCTGAAGGAAGAAGATTATGTCCCTGGGAGATTGCGCATTTGACCTCTTCTGATGAGTATTGAGGTCTAGTTCCCTGGAGAGGGTTTTCCCATAGTAAAGGTCCTTCTATAAATTCTTGCCTAGCTGCCCTTTTTGCCTCGAGGTCAGCTCAGTGATTGCCCTCTGCTTCTTTCTCATGTCCTTTCTGGTGACCTCGGCAGTGTAAGACTGCTACCTCTTTGGGTTCCTGGACAGCTTGTAATAAGTCTAAACTTTCCTTGTGATATTTAATCGGAGTTCCTGCCGAGGTTAGGAACTCTCTTTCCTTCCATATGGCAGCATGGGCATGCAGAACCAGGTAAGTGTATTTGGAATCTGTGTACATGTCTACTCTCTTTTCTTTTCCTATTTTTAGAGCTTGAGTGAGAGCTACTAGTTCTGCCAGCTGAGCACTAGTTCCAGGAGGAAGGGAAGTACTTTGAAGCACTGTTTGGTCACTGACTACTGCATATCCTGCCTCTCAAACTCCATTTTCTATAAATGAAACTTCCATCAGTGTATAGGTTAAGGTCTGGATTGACTAGAGGAGTTTCTAAGAGATCCTCTCAAGCCACAAAGTCCTGGGCTAAAAGCTGCTGACAGTTATGTTCTTTGCCCCTGTCTCATGAAGAAAAGTAACTGGATTGAGGGCTGGACATGTGTGCAGCTGAAGTAGAGGCCTTCAAGCATTAAAGCCTGATATTTCAGTAATCGGTTGGACAGCCATAAGCCTCCTGTAGAGGCCAGAATTCCAGCTACATCATGTGAAGTCCATGGAGTTAGATCTTTCCCAGCACTATTTTGACAGATTCTGAGACCAGTATAGCCACCGTGACCACGACCCACAAGGAGCGTGGCCAGCCTTTTGCTACTGCATCAATTTCCTTACTTAGGTGTGCCACCAGTTGTGGCATGGTCCCCCGAGTCTGATGAGAACCTCCAGTGCCACTCCTGACATTTCTGTAACATATAGGGAGAAGTCGTTCCCTGTAGGAAAGCTTAGAGCTGGAACCTGCGGTAATACCTGCTTTAGGGTCTGAAAGGCTGCCTCAGCTATAGGGTCCCATTGTATTCGATGGGTGTTAGCTTTTTGGGTTTCCTTAATCAGAGTGTATAGGAGTTTGGCTATTTCACCATATCTTGGAACCCACAATTGGCAGAAACCAGTTATTTCTAACAATCTGCACAATTGTTTTAAGGTTTTTGGACAGGGGAAGGCGAGACAAGGGTTGGAGACCTTCTCCATCAAGGGCCCAAGTGCAATAGACAAGACAAGCCCTAGGTATTTTACCTGTTGCCTACAATTTTGGGATTTTGATTTCAAAAACTTATATCCACAGGTGGCTAGAAAGTTTAGGAGGTCCTTGATGGCCTTCTGACACTGTGCTCCTGAGATAGCAGTTAAAATAAGTCATCCATATATTAAAGAACCAGGGTACTTGGATTTGAAGAGTGACTAAGGTCCTGAGCTAGATCCTGGCCAAATATGTGGGGGCTGTCTCGAAAGCTCTGGGGTAACACTGTTCATGTGAGCTGAGAATTCTGGTTTAAAAGGTGTTCAAAGGCAAACAGAAACTGGGAGTCAAGATGTAATGGAACACAGAAAAAGGCATCCTTAAGGTCCAGGACCGTAAACCATTTTGCCTCTCCTGGTATTTGAGAGAGCAAGGTGTATGGGTTGGATACAGCTGGGTGTATAGGGATCACAGCTTCATTAATTAGTCTGAGATCTTGCACTAGCCTCCATTGTCCATTAGGTTTTTGTACTCTTAAAATTGGAGTATGTCAAGGGCTGTTACAGGACCTCAGTAGACCCTGAGCTTTTAAGTTTCTTACAATATCCTGTAGCCCCTTTGTGGCTTCCGGTCTTAGGGGCTACTGTCTTTGGTAAGGAAAAGGGGTGGCCTTCTTTGCCTGCCCAAATTGTCCGTCCATTGCCCAAACCTCCGGATTAATCCCCTCTTTAAGTAATGGGCAGTAGAGAGGGATTTCCTCCCTGACGATGTTCATATAGATAATGGTTCCTGCTCTGACTGACAGGTCCTGCCCTAGTAAGGGAGTGGGACTTTCTGGCATGATGAGGAAGGCATGGGAGAAGAGTATATCTCCCCAGTTACAGCTTAGGGGCTGGAAGAAATATTGGGAGACTGCTTGTTCTAGGACTCCTCAGACAGTTACAGACTTGGAGGACAATGTCCAGGACAGAAAAGCAAAACTGAGAAGGCCATGCCTGTGTCCAGGAGAAGGTTGGCCTCCTGGCCCTCTATGGTTAGCATTACCCGGGGCTCATTGAGGGTGGTGGCTTGTGCTGGTGCTTGTTCCAGGCACCCTCAGTTCTGTTGTTGGGTCATCTGGTTAACCAATTCAGGCACTGGAAACCTTTGTCCCCTGGGACAGTGTGCCTTCCATTGATTCCCTTGGCACAGTGGGCAAGGACAAGGAGGTGGTCCGTTCCTCTGAGGACAATCTTTCTTAAAGTGTCCCAGTAAGCCACAGTGTTAGCAAGCTCTGCCAGACTGGCAGCTAACCCAAGCCTTTCCCTTTTCTGAGCCCCTTGGATCTGCTTGCCTGAAGGCCATGACTAGGGCTGCGGCCTTTCTCTTGTCCCTCCTCTCCCTTTCAGCCTGTCCCTCCTGGTCTCTATTATAGAACACCAAGGTTGCTAGATTTAGTAATGATTCTAGACTCTGTTCCTGCCCAGGGCCTGCTTCTGGAGCTTCCTCCTAATGTCTGTTTCTGATTCCATAATGAATTTGTCTCTTAGTATTATCTGACCCTCGATGAAATCTGCTGACAGGGGAGTATACTTTCTTAAGGCCTCCCATAACCACTCAAGGAAGGCTGTCGGGTTTTCTTCCTCTCCCTCAGTTATGGTGGATAACACTGTACATTTCATGGGCTTTTTCCTAGTTCACCTTAATACATCAAGTATGCAGGTGAGTAGGTGCCTACGGCTCCATTTCCCCTGTGGAGTCAGGATCCCAGCGAGGGTCCGTGCTAGGGACTGCTTGTCTACCTGTAGGGAATCTATCCTTCTCCTCTGGCGTTATGCAGTCATGTACTTGACTAAGGTACCAGGTGTCCCCAAACTCTTGAGCCGCTGCTACAGCAGCCTCCCTCTCATTGCTGGTTAGCATCCGACTAAGCAATAACATGATATCTTTCCAATCTAATGTGAAGGACTGACCCAGGCCCTGCAGAACATCTATGTACTT
Source organism: Cheracebus regulus (assembly GCA_963574635.1). Classification (NCBI taxonomy): domain Eukaryota; kingdom Metazoa; phylum Chordata; class Mammalia; order Primates; family Pitheciidae; genus Cheracebus; species Cheracebus regulus. The sequence goes on along the minus strand of CAUYQU010096858.1, from coordinate 22,836 downwards.
GTCCAGGTCATCTGAAAATAGTCCTAAATCAACCTTGATTTGCTTTAAGTCATAAAGTGAAAAGGGAGTATGTACTTTGGTTGGGCCAAATTCTCCTACTACTGCCTGTAGGGGGCAGAGCTGGGGCATCCTAGTAGCCTGAGTTGCCTTGGCCACTTAGAGCCTTCGCTGACTGTTCTTGGGTTATGGGAGCTGAGGAGACCTGGTCAGCATTGGTGGAGGGAGAAGCCACAGGGAGTCCTGGATATGGAGGTAGTCCTGAGGAGGGGCCAGTAGTAGTTTACAAGCCTTACATAGCTGAGTATTATTCCGTAGGGAAAAGAAAACTTGCAGATAGGGAACCTCAATTTATTTACCTTCCCTCTTACAGAACAGTTCTAATTGCAGAAGGGTGTTATAATTTATACTTCCCTTAGAAGGCCAGGTTTCTCCACTTGGCAGAGGGTATTGCAGCCACACTGTTTGGCAGAGAAAAAGGAGCTGCAGCTTCTTCAAAGATCGTGGGTCAAATTGATCCCAGTTATCCAGAATACAATTTAAGGATTATTTTGCCTTGGGCAGAGGAGGATCCATCTGAAATTGAACAAAGGGATGCCCGCATCCCTGGTTATTCCTTGTAACTGCTAGCCATGCCCCTCTCGGACCCAGGAAGAGAAGCTTCTGTAATACAGTCCCTCACTAGCATTATATACAAACAAGGAAAAAAAAAAACACAGAATAAATATGATTAAAATTCAGATAAGAGAAGGAAAAAGGGAGGGAAACCTCTTTCTTCCCTGAATAGGAGCCATTAAGGTAGCGCCAAAAACCTCAGTACACTTGTATGGTAGTCCTGGTACTTTCTAAACACTAATTAACGTTTTCTTGAGGGTGATTAAAAGTATATAAACTGTCATACGGTCTATGATGATCCTCTTCATATGAACAAGACTTTATAGTAGCATGGAAACTACTATTACCCTCTTAAAGTCTCAGATTTTATGGGACTACTGGGGCACTGCTTTCTAACATGTGTGTTAACACTATCTTGATACATAATAAGGTAGTAGAAAAGAAACAAAACAAAATCCTCCAGTTATTAGAAGTCTTATATTCTTTTACAGCCCACTTTTATTGGGTAGAGATGGGGGGTGTCAATTATAAGTGAGCAGGTATGTATAGATTTCTATTTTTGCTTTACAAAAAGGGAAAAATATCCGATTTACACTTATGTCAGTGATAAATCAGAAAATATTCTCAAAGTGGAGAATGGCTGTGTTTTCCTGAACTTCTAAAGATAAAGTGTTTGGTATGAGGTGAAAATCTGACATAAATATAGTCATAACTTGTGATATGCTTCAATTTGGACAGAATGAGGCCTTCTTCTGCATTTAATTCATTCAGTGTTTACACTTTCTAAGATGACATCTGTACAGTATAGCATTAAACTGTCACAATCAATGCAATAAAATATTAATATGGAAATAGGTATTTTAAATGAAAGAAGATAACTGAATGAATAACTGCTGCAAATTCTCACTCTGAGTGAAATACTTGGAAGGGTGACACTTTGAGTACAAAAAACAATTCATTTCTTCATTAAATTAACATTAATATACTTTAGCAATTAAAAATATTACATAGCCAGGCATAGTGGTTTATGCCTGTAATCCTAGCACTTTGGGAGGCCAAGGCAGGCTGATAACTTGGGGCCAGGAGTTCCAGAGCAGCCCGGCTAACATAGTGAAATCCTGTCTCTACTAAAAAATACAAAATTGGCCAGATGTGGTGGCACATGCCTGTAATCCCAGCTACATGGGAAGCTGAGGCAGGAGAATTGCGTGAACCAGGAAGGCGGAGGTTACAATGAGCCAAGATCGTGTCACTGCACTCCAGCCTGGGTGACAGGACAAGACACTGTCTCAAAACAAACAAACAAACAAACAAACAAACAAAAGTACTACAAATCATGTTTAGCCAGGATAAATTTTGTCTTTGTACTTGTTAGGATGCAAAGTTTTATTAAGCAATTATGAGAAAATAGCAAATAAAAAGCTTTCAACTTAGTGAGGAGAACTGCCTGTTTTTTTGTTTTTTTTTTTTTTTTAAGAATTTTGAACTTTAATGATTTACAGCAAAAAGTCTACTGGTAATTACAAATGACTTTCACCTCTCCCTTCAAGGAAACCTGATGGGACAACTTTTTGATATTTTTATTATTTAGCATTTTTCTATGTACTTTGATGTGATAAAAATATATTTATGTAAAGTTCTTCTAAAATCCAGCCCTCTAAGTGATTCAAAATAGCTTGCTTGGTCTTACTTTAGACATAATTTTCTATAATTATACTAAAATAATCTAATTTTGATTACTTTGTAGTAAAATACAAGCTAAAGTTTCTCTAGAACTTTGTCGAATGTAATTTAATAAACTACTAAAAATACTGTTAAAATACATTACCAATTGTCAATTATTAAAAATATGTAAAGATATTGTAAAGTAAGGGTAAGCTTTGATTTTCTGCTCTTATACTTTGGAATTGGGTCAAAATATAGCTTGTTTCTGGCTCATAGTCTTTTATCATATTATAACAAATTATTATATTCATTTGACAACTTTGTTTATTGAGCATTAGAAACAATGCTACCTAATATTTATTGAAACTTTTTATGTTCCATTCTTGCAATGAGCCAGTGAACTAGGCACTATTAATAGCTCAATTTTGCAGATGAAGAAACAAAGGCAGAGAGAAGTTTAATAACTTGCTTCATGTGACAGTTAATTTTATGTGTCAACATAACTGGGCCATTAGGTGCCCAAATATTTGATTGAACATTATTCTGTATGTTTCTATAAGGCTGTTTTTGGATGAAATCAACATTTAAATCACTGGGCTGGGTAAAGCAGATTGCTCTGTACAACATAGGTGTGTGTCATTCAGTTTGTTAAAGGCCTGAATAGAACAGAAGGCTGATTCTCTCCTAAATAACAGAAATTCTCCTGCCTGAAGATTTTCAGACTGGGATATCAGCTATTCTTGATTCTACAACAGTTTCAGATCGTCAGACTGGAACGGATAGATTGCCTCTGTAGGGTTTGGACTTGTCAGCCTACGTAATTACATGTGCAAATTCCTTATAATTAACAACAAATAATAAATATCCTATTTATTCTGTTTCTCTGGAGAATTCTAACTAGTACATCTTAGGTCACACAGTGATTAAAGAAGGTAATTAAGCTTTGAACTCAAGCTATCTGTATTTATTTGCCTTCTTAAAACTTCCATTTTATTCTGTTTTCTAAAACAATGCAAAATAATTACTGATCTGATCTTCATTTGACATACTGTCAAATCTTAATAAATGATAATTGTATCATAAACCTATTCCCACCCTAAATATACTCTTCTCCAAGGTAAAAAGTCTAAGTCACCTTAATTCCTACTTTGACATAATTTTGAAATCCCACTTTATGCTACCTCCATAATGCCCTCTCCACGTCTGCCATGTTCTTAGTAACAAGTACTGCTCAGAACCGAACATGGGTGATGTGCTCAAACCAAGAGAGGATATATTAAAGCTATCAACTCCTTTTATTTAGTCCTTATTTCTTTTAATAAAGTCTAATAGTTTGTGTGTTTGTTTATTTAGCAGCTGTATCACACTTTCTACACTTATTAACATTTTGGTCAACAAAAAATCCTAATTTCCCTTCCCTGTCTTTCAAAAACAAATTATTCTCCAACAGCGTCTTTCTTATCTTGCACTTATTTATTTTTAAAGAATGAAATATTGGATTTCCATTCATAGATGAGAAAACTGAGTGCTGCTCATGTAACTTTTCAGAGGCAGAGTCAAGAGTAAAATTCATGTTTTGACTATTTCCTAGTATTTAATAAATTATTTTCCAATGTTAAATTATTTTATAACACATTAATATATATCAGTCCTATTTTGTTTTTGTAAAGGTAATTTGCCTGTTTTTCCTAGGTAGTTTTAATACTTTCTCTTTTTTAACTTTTATCATTTTTACTATTTTATTTTCCTCCTTTGTATTTGTAAGACTTCTTTAGCCTGTGGCTTGATAGCTCTTGCCAGTTTTTGGCAAATTGCCAACGGTTATTTTGCCAAATACTGTTTATTGTTTCTGCACATTACTCTCTCTTCTGTTTTATGTGGGGTAAAATTAAATTTATGTTAGGCCTTGTCTCTACGATAGATAGATAGATGGATAATATATGAAACCCTGCCTCTCATTTAGGTTCCTAAATAAGATGGAAACGAAGATGAAAAGCTACATACCTCCCTGACGTTTTGCCTGCAAGGAAATTCCTCTTGGGCCTTAAGATCTTTACCCTGGAGCGTTTCTGTTAAATTTCACCATGGCTGTGTGATATGCTGTGTTCATAAGTACAGACACATAGGTCAGAACTCAAAGTAATCCTTCTGCCCACAGGAGAGAAATGGATATCTGATTGTTTCCTCTGCCCTATTGTCTACTTTATCTTTTGTAAAAATGCAGATTCATTGAGCCAGGCAAAACCATGAAGGACTATTTCTTCCTACCTAGCCCCACATGAAAATTCTGTATTTCTCAATATCACACACTTTTTCCTTTAAATATTAAAGCCCTCAAAATCATCTTTGGAAAAAGTCATAACTTTCTCTCAGAAACACTTGCTTAATTTTGGCAAATAAACCTCCTAAAATGATTGAGACATGTCTCAGTCATTTTCCTTGATTGACTATACATAATAGCATGTTTATATATATATTTATATACATATAATATATAATAGACTATATATATTATTATGGACTATAAATATTATAGACTATAGTAGCACTCAAATGACTTTAAATCACTATTTATTTTTAAAGTTTTCTCTTGCCTTTCTAACTTCAATGTAAAGTTTGGTATTCTTAAGAGTACAGCTCAATTAATTAATTTTTATATGTGTGTATAATCCTATTACCACTACGTGTATTAAAATAAAGACTATTTCCACTCTAAAGAAGAAATGGTAATATATTTCTTTTTCTTATCCATTGCAAGGTTTATGGCTGAGGCCTCAATTAAAAAGAAGAGATTAACAATAAAAAAGCACACAAATGTATTTGTTACAGGTTTTATGTGATACTGAAATGAAGACCCAAACAGGTAAAACTGTGTGTGTGTGTGTGTGTGTGTGTGTGTGTGTGTGTGTCTGTGCATGTATATATATACACACAAACATATTTGTACACAAACATATAAACAAATATGTTTATATGTATTTACATGCACACACACACACACACACATACACATATATGTCCACACACACACATATTTGTTGTTGTTGTTGTTGTTTTCTTAGAAACAGAGTTTCACTCTTTCACCAAGGCTGGAGTGCAGTGACATGCTCATAGCTCACTGCAGCCTCAAACTTCTGGACTCAAGTGATTCTCCCACCTCACCATCTCAAGAATGGGATTACAGGTAAGGGTTCCAGCACCTGGCCCCAGAAAACTGTGCATTTTTATAATCAGTCATGTAGAAGTATGGTTGGAGGACAAAGGGTGTGATCTAATGGTAATAAGCTATGAAAATCTAAAAAGTCCTGTCTGTTAATGTTCTTCTTGGCTTCTCTGGTGTCCTTCCTTTTCTTTAGGTATAGGTAGAACCCCTTGGGAATATAGATCTTATGATCTACTTTAGAAGAAGGTCAGATAATTACTTTATGGCCTGATTTAGGGGAGAAAAGAAAGAAAGGTAAAGCACATGGGGCAATAACCTTCCTACTTTTGCTGTTCCCTTAAATGCCAAGGTGCCATATTTTGGAGTACTGTGACCTGAATTTTACTCCACCATAACAGAAGTCTCCCTCATGTCATCTCTCAGTCAATACCCTCTCAAAAGTAACCACTATTCTGACCTCCAGCACAACAGAGTAGTTTGGCTTATTCTTGAAATTCAGATAAATGGAATCATTTATTTGAATTTAAACTTATAGTATCTTGCTTCTTTTACTCAAGTTTATATCATTGAGATTCATTTATGCTGTAGCTTATAATAGTTTATTTTTTTCTTTTTTTAGACTGGGTTTGTTCTGTCACCTAGAGTGGATTGCAGTGGTGTGATCACAGCTCACTACAGCCTCAACCTCCTGGGCTCAAGCAATCTTTTTGCCTCAGTGTTCTGAGTAGCTGGGACCACAGGTGTGCACCACCATGCCTAGCTAAATTTTTTATTTTTTTACTCTTTGTAGAGACAGGGTCTCACTATTTTGCCCAGGCTGGTCTCTAACATCTGGGCTGAACTGAGTCTCTGTCTCAACCTCCCAAAATGTTGAGATTACAAATGTGAACCACTTTGCCTGGCCATTTTTTCTATTGCAGTCTTAAATGACATTGTATAAATACATAAAAATGTATTTATTCATTTTACTATTGATGAAAGTTTGAGTTGTTTTCAAACTTTTTGGCTGTTTACAAACCCTACATTAATATTTTTGTACATTATTTTAGTAGCTAGAAATAAAAATTTCCGTTAGGTAATGTGGAATTTTTGTATGATAACATGTATTTATATTGATATTTAATACATGCTACTAATAGATTTCAAAGAGATTATAACACTTTATACTCCCATGGGCAACATATGAAAGTTTGAGTGTCTACACAGTCTTTCCAAAATTTTATAGAACTTATTTTTTAAAAAATATTAGTTTTGTGATGAAAGAATAGTGGCATTTTATTATAATTTTAATCTGTATTTTTCCAGTGATTAAAAAATTAAGCAACATTTGCATGTTAAATAGCCATTTGGAAATAATTTTGAAGTGCCTATTTAATTGTTCAGTTCATTTTTTAAATGTTGGATTGTCTTTGTCTTACTTGTCATTTTTAAAATATGTTCTTATTACTATTTTTTGTCAAATAAAAATAATACAAATATTTTCTCTCATTCTGCTGTTTGATGGTATCTTTGATATAAAGAAGTTAAGTTTATGACATCTAACTATTTAATATGTTTTTAATGGTTAGTGTTTTTTGGGCTCTATTTAAGAAGTCTATGTATTTTAAATTTGCAAAGAGATTCTCCCAATTTTCTAGAAGCTTTATTGTTTTATCTTTCACAAGTAAACCTGTTATCTATCTCAAAATATTTTTTGCACATGATAGATAAGGATATGGTTTGGCTCTGGGTCTCCACCTAAATCTCGTCTCAAATTATAATCTCCACATATCAGGGAGGCACTTGATGGGAGGAGACTGGATCATGAGGGCAGTTCCCTCATGCTGTTCTCATGACAGTGAGTGAGTTCTCATGAGATCCGTTGGTTTAAACATGTTTGGCCCTTCCACCTTTGCTCTTTCTCTCCCCTGCCTCCATGTGAGAAATGCCTTGCTTCGCCTTCAACTTCCACCATGATTGTAAGTTTCCTGAGGTTTCCTCAGCCGTGCAAAACTGTGAGTCAATTAAACATTATTGCTTTATCATTTACCCAGTACTATGTAGGTTTTTTTTTTTTTTGTAACACTGTCTGGCTCTGTCACTCAGGCTGAATTGCAATGGCAGAATCTTGGCTCACTGAAACCTCTGCCTCCCAAGCTTAAGCCATCCTCCCACCTCAGCCTCCCAAGAACCAGGGACTATAGGGACACACAACTGCACCCTGAATTTTTTTTTTTTGTAGAGATAAGGTTTCATCATGTTGGCAAGAGTGGTCTTGAACTCCTGAGCTCAAGCAATTTGCCTGCCTTGGCCTTCCAAAATTCTGGAATTACAGGCATGAGCCACTGTGCCTGGTCGAGTCTCAGGTAGTTTTTTATAGCAGTGTGAACATGGAACAGTACAGAGAATTGGTACCAGGAGCAGGGTATCGCTATACAAATACCTGAAAATGTGAAAGCTACTTTGGAACTGAGTAGCAGGACAAGGTTGGAATAGTTGGGAGTGTTCAGGAAAAGATAGGGGGATGTGGGAAAGTTTGGAACTTACTAGAGACTTGTAGAATGGTTTTAACCAACATGCTGATAGTGATATGAACAAAGATGTTCAGGCTGAGGTAGTCTCAGAGGGAGATGAGAAACTTATTGGTAACTGGAGCAAAGGTCATTCTTGCTATGCTTCAACAAAGAGACTGGCAGCATTTCGGCCCTGCCCTAGAGAGCTGTGAAACTTTGAACTTGAGAGAGATGATTTTGGGTGTCTGTTGTAAGAAATTTCTAAGCAGGAAAGCATTCAAGATGTAACCTAGCTGTTTCTAAAAGTGTACAGTCATACGTGTTTACAAAGAGATTTTCTGAAATTGAAACTTAAGTTTAAAAGAAAAGCAGAGCATAAAAGTTTGGAAAATTTATAGCCTGACCATGTGGTAGAAAAGAAAAATCCCATTTTCTGGAAAGAAATTTAAGCCAGCTGCAGAAATCTGTGTAAGTAACTGGGAGCTGAATAACCAAGACAATGGGGTAAGCATCACCAGGGCATTTTAGAGCTCTTCAAGGCAGTTCCTCCCATCAAAGTCTTGAAGGCCTCCCTAGAAGGGAGAAATTGATTTTGGGGCTGGACGCAGTGCCCTGCTGCTCTATGTAGTCTCAGGACATGGCACCCAGCATCCTAGCCACTCCAGCTTCAGCCATAGCTTAAAGGTACCAAGGTACGGCTCAGGCAACTGCTTCAGAAGGTGCAAGCCCCATGCCTTGGTGGTTTCCATGTGGTGTTGTGCTTGCAGGTGCACCAAAAGACAGGAGTTGAGCTGTGGGAGCCTTTGCCTAGATTTCAGAGAATGTATGTGTAGCAGATAGGTCAGAGTGGTGGGAGAAACTATAGGGAAAGGAGCAGGTCTTCTGAAAGGTTAGAAGGCTCTGCATAACTTCAGGGGAGAATAGCTGAAGGCAGCTGTTCTTTAACCATGAGGGAGAGGGCAAGTGCTAGGTACCAGGGAGTGCCAGGGAATTTATCTTAAACAGGCTTGTTTACTTATGTTGTCCAGGAGCTGACCTTTGACCATCTGTGTGCATGAGGATTCCTGAAAGGGGAACAATAGATGTTAGTCGTCTACAGATTGTGTACTGCTTCAGGCTTTTAGCATTGTGCCTGCACACAATAAAAGCAAGCAGCTCCAGGTTCTTGAAGCTGTTGCACTTTGGCCACTAGAGCCAGGCAGCCCCTAGCTGCTCTTACACTGCATACCTGTGTCTGAGTACTCCTTTCAATTGTTGTTCAGCCAGAGTCTGCAGGACAGACCCAGAATGTGTGGAAACGCCTAGATGTCCAGACAGAAATCTGCTGCAGGGGTGTAGCCCTTATGGAGAACCTCTACCAGGGCAATGCAGAGAGGACATGTGAGTTTGGAGCCCTCACACAGAGTCCTCACTGGGCACTGCCTAGTGGAGCTGTGAGAAGAAGGCCACCATCTTCCAGACCTCAGAATGGTGGATCCACCTACAGCTTGCACTGTGCACCTGGAAATGCCATAGGCACTCAACACCAGCCTGTCAATGGACAAATGAAAGCTGTACCCTTCAGAGCTACAGGGACAGAGCTGCCCAAGGCCTTGAAAGCCTGCGTTTTGTATCAGTGTGTCTTGGATATGAGATGTGCAGTTAAAGGAGAGTATTTTACAGCTTTAAGATTTAATGACTGTCTTGTTGGGTTTTGGACATACATTAGGCCTGTAGCCTCTTTGTTTTGACCAATTTCTCCCATTTGGAATGGGAGCATTTACTCAATGCCTGTACCCCCATTGTATTTTGGAAATAACTAACTTGCTTTTTATTTTACAGGCTCATAGGTTGAAGGGACTCAGATAAGACTTTGAACTTGAACATTTTTGAGTTAATGATGGAATGAGTTAAAACTCTGGGGGGACTGTTCAAAGGGCATGATTGTGTTTTGCAATGTAAGGACATGAGATCTGGGAAAGGGGCCAGGTGCAGAATGACATGGTTTTGTTCTGTGTCCTCACCCAAGTCTCATCTTGTATGGTAATTCTCACATGTAGGAGAAGGGACATGATGGGTGACTAGATCATGGGGATTGTTCCCTCATGCTCATAATAGTGAGTGAGTTCTGATGAGATCTGATGGTTCAAAAGTGTGTGGCACTTCCCCCTCAATCTCTCTCTCATGCCAACATGTAATACATGCCTGGCTTCCCTTTCACTTTCTGCCATGATTCTTAGTTTTCTGAGGCCCTCACTTGCCATGTGGAATTGTGAGTCAATAAAACTTTTTGTCTTTATAAATTATCCTATCTCATGGCATTCTTTATAGCAGTGTAAAAATGGACTAATACAGATGTTAAGGATAATTTTTTTCCTTTTACAGTATCAACATCCAATAGACTTGACATCATGTATTAATAACTATCCTTTACCTAATTTCATGGATTCTTTCTTGTAACTAAGATATCTATATATTTGTTGGTTTGATTCTCAACTCTATTTTTCTTCACTGGTCTTCTTTTTCTTTCTTTTGACAGTAATACACTTATATTTATGAACATTATATATCTTGATATCTAATATGGACTGAATTGTTTTCCTTCACAATTTATATGTTGAAGTCCTAAACCCAAATGTCACTCTATTTGGAGGTAGAGCTTTTAAGGAGGTATTTAACGAGGTATTTAAGTGAGGTCTTAAGCATGGAATCCTAATCTGATAGGACTAGTGTCCTTACAAGAAGAGGAAGAGACATCAGAGAGTGTGCTTTCTGTGTTTCTGTCTCTCTGTGTATACTTATGCACAGAGGAAATAAAGTGTAAGAACACAGTTAGAAGGTAGCTGTCTATAAGCCAGGAAGAAAGGCCTTATCAGAAACTAACCCTGCCAGCATCTTGATCCTAGACTTTGAGATAATAAATTTATTTTGTGTAAACCACCCAATCTGTAGTGTTTAGTTATGGCACCCTAAGCAAACTAATAAAATACTACAGTTTCTCCTTATCCACAATTTTGATTTTCATGGTTTCAGTTACCTGTGGTTCAGTAAAATAAGATACTGAGACAGAGCAAGAGAGAGAGAGAGAGGGAGAGAGAGGACAAATTCACATACTTTTATTACAGAAATTTTTATAATTGTTCTATTTTATTATTAATTATCATATTGTTATTAATGTCTTATTATGCTTAATTTATAAAATAAATGTTATCATAGGTAATATGTATAGGAGAAAATAGTGCACATAGGGCTTCATATTAGCCATAATTTTAGGCAACCATTTTGTGTCATAAAACATATTCCTCGAAGATAAAGAAGTACTACTACACGCATTAGTATAATTCCCTGCATTTTATTCTTTTTCACATAGATTTTAGAATCAGATTTTCAATTTATGCTCACACAAACATAAGTACTTTGTTGAATTTAATTAAAATTACATTGAATCTATAACTCAAAATAAGAATTTTTATGCTAGAATATTGTCTCACGAATTTGCTATATTCCTTCATTGGCTTAGGTTCTCTTTAATCACTCTCTGCAGTGTTTTATTGTTTTCAATTTAAATATATTTGATTTATTTGTTTATATTTATTCCTAGACATTTGATACTTTTAATGCTATCACATATGATAATTTTAATATTTTAATTTCAAATTGTTTATTGAAAATATACTTACAATGCATTTTTATATATGTACCTTACATCATGGATCATGGCTAAATTTCCTTATTAATTCTACTATTTACTTTGTGGATTGTTTTGGGTTTTTGATACATAGAATCATGTCATCTAGATAAGTGACACTTTTCATCTTATTGCACTGGAAAGGACTTGCAGTATATTGCTGAAAATAATATGTAGTAGTGCAGAGCTTTGTCTTGTCTGTGAATTCAGGAAATGACTATACAATATTTCATAATCATACAAAATATTACCAATAACTTTTTGAAGGATACTTTTAAATAATTGATCTTTTATGATGACTTTTATGAGATTTTTTTAAATAACAAATAAATTTTGAATTTTTTAAATGCTTTTTCTATAGCTGTTGAGGTGATCATACTACTTTTATCATTTATTCTGTTAATATAGTATATTATATTAATTTATTTTCTAATATTAAATAAATCCACATTATGGTAGTTAAAATTAAATCTGTCTTATATATCCTAGGCTTAATTTATCAGTATTTGCCTTTGGTGTTTTGTATCTATATTGATGAGAGGTATTTGTCTGTAATTTTTTTATGTCTTCATCAGACATTTATCTCAAAGTTATTCTGACCTTATAAAATCAGGTGAGGAATGTTCCATATTTTTCTACATTCTGGAAGAGTTGGGTAAATTTTGTTATATTTTAAATTAAATATTTGGAAGATTACACCAGTAAGTCATTTGTGTGTGGATCTTTCTTTGTAGAATAAATTTATTTGTAAAAATTTAATTATTTAATATGCACACGACTATTCAGGTTTCTCTATTTCTCCATGTTCTTTTAAGGTGAGTTTTCAAAAAGTTTATGCATTTGTGAATTTATTTAAAATTATCAGTTTTATTAACAAGAAGCTGTTCATAATATTTATTTTTTGAAATGTCTAGAAAATTTTTAATGATGTCCTTTTACAATTTGATACTGCTAATTTTTTTTTCTTTTTTTGATGAGTGTTGTAAGAGGTTTAATCCTTTTTAATCTTTCAAAAAATAAATTTTTGGTTTTGCTATATTTTCTAGTGTATATTAACTTTCTATTTTATTTATTTTTGCTTCTAAATTTATTACTATTTTCTTTCTACTTCATTGCATTTTAATTTGCTGTTAATTGCTTATGATCTTAGAAAGGAAGCTTAGATCATTTATTTAAAATCTCTTACTTTATTTTATTTCATATTTAGGGATGGTTTCTCACTATGTTGCACACTTTGGCTTGAAGTCCTGAGCTTAAGCAATCCTCTTGCCTTGGCCTTCTAACTTGCTGAAATTATGGGCGTATACCACTATGTCTGGTTTTAATTTTTATATTGTAACTTAAGGCTATAAATTTGTCTACAATTCTTTTATAGCTGGGTTCCACGTGTTTTTATATGTCTTATTTTAATTTTCATTCCCTTAAAATTATATTCTAGTTCCTGTTGTGATTGATTGGTTTTTTGATCCACGGGTTATTTAAATATGTGTTGTTTAATTTTCAAAAAGTGATCATTCTCAAAAGTTTTCTTTATATTATTGATTTCTAGATTTATTTCACTGTGGTCAGAGACAATAATCTCTATGACTTTAATTCTTTGACACATATTAAGAGTTACTTTAAATGTCAAGTATGATATATCTTGGAAAATGTTCCATGTGTACTTCAAGCAAATAACTACCTGGCATATGTTTGGCGTAGAGTTCTTTATATGGAATTAAGTTCAAATCTTCTGTATTGTTTATGATTTTTTGTTCTACGTCTTTCGATCAGTTACTGCGTGTGAAAGCCTCCTACTGTGACTGTAAATTCGCCTATTTCTATTTTCAGTTGTGTCAAGTTTTGCTTTACATATTTTGGGCTTAAATTATGAGGTACATAAACATTTAGAATTGTGTTAGCATCCTTTTAAACAGATCCTTTCATCATTAAGACATCTGTGTCTTAATTTCTGTAACATTTTTTAACCTAAAGTTTACTTTGTCTATATTAATTTAGCTATAGCAACTTTTGTTTGCTTAGTGTTTTTATAATATATCATTTTCATTCTTTTACTTTAAACTTTGCTCTTTCATAAACACAACCAGAAGTTCACAATTTTTGTTTTTTTATTACATTAAACCTGAGAATCTCTGTTTCTTTTTGAACAAGTAATAGGTATCTGTTTAATTAATTGTCAATTACATGTTACTGTCATAGAGTCCTTTTTTCTTTGCATTTTTTTCTTGCCTGAAGACTTCTATTTATGATTCATTATAAACATGCTAACTTTATGATCTCTTTTATACTATTTTATTACTTCTTATAACTAGAAAATAAATTCTCATTTTTGTTTCTTTTGCTGACTTTCTTATTATTTATATCCTCAAATGACACATAACATTTTTACTGAGGTCTTCTTCAGTGAGTGTAATCTCTCTTTATTCCCCAATAAAAACCCATATATAAAAGTTTTTCTAGAGAAGATTTTTTCCCATTATATTTTCAGTGGTTTTACCTGCATGGGACAGATTTTCTCTTCATTGTTAATGTCTAAACTTGAGATTATTGCACTAAATGAGTAGCATTAATTTAGAGCTTGCACCTAGGACAGCCTTACACTTTCAATTTTTCATGAGATGTGTTTTTTTCTTTCTACCTGAGAACCCAAGAATTGCTTATGAATAGGAATTTTCTGATCTTTTTTCAATGATTGAATAAAAATCAAAAGTCCTGGTTTAATTCAGATTCCCAGGACCAACATTCTACATTGGGCAGGCCTGAAGCCATGCATTTGCTTTGTTTCTAAATATTGAAAACCAAGCCCTTTGCCATTGGTCTAAGATCCATCAGGACAACTATGATATTTGCCTTAATTTACTTTTCTGGCTTTGTTTCTAGCAGCTGGGAGTTTCTTTATCTTTTAATCTCGGCTACAAATATGTAAAAGTGATATTTACAAGTATAAAAGGTTTTGTAGAACCACTCCAACAATTAGGAAACAGAAAGACTGATAAAAGTAAGATGTTTCCAAGAGCACCATGACTTATTACCAACTGGAAAAGCATATGCTTTGTATGTTTGCTAAAAGTGCATCTGCAAATGGTGAAAACATTTGCGCTCAAAATTAAATATTGCTAATTACTACATTAATTTAAAACTGCATGAAAACACAAAGTAATCTAATTAAAGTTAATTGCAAATCCTTACAAGGAGAATATAGAAATTACAGCAGGGGAGCTATATGGGTAATTATTTTTTTGAAAAGGCTACATTATTATTATCATGTATTAAACAAGACACTGCATGTCTTTGCTCTAAAATTTTAGGTACTTCTCTCAATTTGAATCATCTGTTTAAGATAATTGTTCCTTAACTAATCTATTTGTAAGGAAATATCACTCTATAGTTCTGCAGTGCCCAAACACTTCTTATATCCTGCCAAGCAGACAACACTTTTAGGAAGCTGGCAACCTGAACAGAAACACATGGTTCACTAGATTTTGTTTGTTTCACCTTTTTTTATTGGTAAGTTACTACACTGGCTGAAGAAAAATTAAGAAACCCTTTTATTTGTATTTGAATTCTATATTAATACATTCATAAATTGTTTAATCAATTTTGAGATTATGACTAAAAGGTGTTTTAAGGACATTTGCTGTTATCATACTTTGTTAAAAAACACAAACTAAACATAGTTGGAATTCAAATAAGTGAAAGTTGTCCCAAATCTGCCTTTGTTACTTTTATATGGTGTACAACTAAACACTCTTCCACTATTTTTTGGTCTCCAGCTATCTAAACAACAACATGGCATTTTATTCAGGATTAAATAAAAATTGCATAGGATACAAAGAATTAACACAAATGACTGAAAAGTTGAAATACATTCTAATGAATGTTTCAAGTTTATTTCATAGTATCAATGGGACAGGCAGAAAAAGTACGAATTTAAAATGTGACCAATTCTTTGAATCAATAAAATGATCTATGTGCAATTAATTTTCCTTTTCTCCCTTTCTATTGTGCTTTTTATTTTCATTTACTTAATTACCTCTAGCTTTTTTCATGTATCTTCCACATACACTTTATAGTATGTGTTGAAAAACATGCGCTTTGAATGAAGAGACCTTCCAAACAGGCTTTGTGTGAGTGACATGGCTGTTTATTCACCTGGGTGCAGGTGGGCTAAGGCTGAAAAGGGCATTAGGGAAGGGCAGTGGGATAGGAGTTGGTTTTATAGGTTTGGGTAGTTTTTTGGGGGGCAGGGGTGTTGCAGAGTAAGTTCAGTTACAGTGGTGGGGGGTAGGGGCAAGGTGTATACAAGTTCAGTTACAATGGCAGGGTTGGGTGAGCGGTATTTACATTATCATAAGAACAGTTAAGATGGCAGGGTTGGGTGAGGGGCTTGTCTGGAGAAGCTCTGCTGGGTGATCAGGGACAATGGTGAACGCAGGCAGGGGGTGGGAAACATAAACCGAGGAAAGCAGGACTTCAGTCTTTCAGGCTCCAGGCTTGCATATGGAGACCTGACATAATGTTCCTGAATGGTAAAGCTTCTCTCTATCTAATTCTTGGATTTTGTTATGCACGGAAATGTATATGCACACATGCACACACACACATACACGCACACACATCTGAAAAATTGGAAGTTGAAGAAATTAAGAAGATACAGTTTTGGTGACCTTCTATAGAGGAGCTTTTCCACTTTAAATATCTATAAAGTTTAACAGAGAAAAAAATAAATGCACATTAGTGATGATAGTGCATATGCATAATTCGAAAGTCCTAAAAAAAATGTATAGCTTATATACACACCAATTATATTAACTTATTTAGTTTATTTAAAAATTTCTTTTACTTTATTTTGAAGGAGCCAATTAAGAAAAAGAATAAAAATAATAAATTAATAGTAAGTAAACCTGGTTCCTCATCCTTACTCTGTTATTAGTCTGTTTTCATGCTGCGGATAAAGAAATACCTGAGACTGGGCAATTTACAAAAGAAAAAGATTTAATTAACTTAAAGTTTCATAAGGCTGAGGAGGCCTCATAATTATGGCAGAAGGTGTAAGAAAAGAGTTTCTCTTAGCGGCAGACAAGAGAAGAGAGTTTGTGCCAGGAAACTCCCCTTATAAAACCATCAGATCTTGTGAGACTTATTCATTATCATGAGAACAGCATGGGAAAGGCCTGTCCCATGATTCAATTACCTCCCGCCAGTCTCTCCTGTAACACGTGGGAATTCAAAATAAGATTTAGGTGGGAACACAGCCAAACCATTATTCTGCCCTAGCCCCTCTCAAATCTTACTTATGTCCTCGCATTTCAAATCCAATCATGCCTTCCCAGTAGTCCGCCGAAGTCTTAACTAATTTCAGCATTAACGGAAAAGTCCACAGTCCAAAGTCTCATCGGAGACAAAGCAAGTCCCTTCCACCTATGAGCCTGTGAAATCAAAAGCAAGTTAGTTACTTCCTAGATACAATGGGGGTAAAGGCGTTGGGTAAATACTACTGTTCCAAATGGGAGAAATTGACCAAAATAAAGAGGTAACAGTTTCCATGCAACTTCAAAATCCAGTGGGACACATCTTAAAGCTCCAAAATGTTATTTGACTCCATGTCTTATATCCTGTTCCTGCTCTTGCAAGAGGTGGGTTCCCATGGCCTTGGGCAGCTCTGCGTCTCTGGCTTTGCAGGATCTAGCCTCCCTCCTAGCTGCTTTCAAGGGCTGATGTTGAGTGTTTGTGGCTTTTTCAGGTGCACCATGCAAGCGAGCTACCAAGAAATCTTGGGGTCTGGTGGAAGATAGAGGATAGTAGGATGATTACCAGAGACTTGGAAGGATAGTGAGAGGATGGAAGAAAAGTTGGGATGGTTAATCATTACAGAAATAGTTACCAAGGATAAGTATGATCTAGTATTTGATAGCACAGCAGAGTGACTATAATCAAATATAATTTAGTTATGCAGTTTAAAATAACTAAAAGAGTATAATTTGATTGTTTATAACACGAAGAATAAATGCTTGAGGTGATGGATACTCCATTTAGCTTAATGGGATTGTTACACATTGTATACCTGTATCAAAATATCTCATATACAGCTATTTTTTACTCACAAAAATTAAAAATAGTTTTAAATAAAAATTCACTGGGAGTTTTACACAAATGATTATTTTACAAAAATAAAAATTAAATGCATTCTACTATGAAGCATACATGAGTAAAAATATATTCTAAATATATTATTTGGAACCCAATAAATATAATGCCACCATGTAAATTAGATTTCTTTTTAAAAATCAGAAAATAAAATATAGAACTGTTATTCAAAACATTGGATCTTTAATGATTGGATATGGCCAAACTATTTGTGATTACTCTTTTGAATGTATGACAGACATGACATTCTGTTTATTGCTAAATACAACAATTCACATTATATATTATAAAGGCTTGCTAAAATGTTTCTGGAGTTTTAGTAGGAAAAAATAACTGCAATGTTGATTGGTAATCTGCCATGTTCTTCAATTTTTTAAAATTAATGACTACAAAATTAAAATTATGTTCTCCCACAAGCTTAGTTTATTGTATGCAAAGTTGTTAAATTCAGAATCCTAATAAACAGCACAGAACCAAAAATGTGCAATAAAAACAATAAATCTCAGAAAATATCAAATTTAATTAAACCAATTTATTTCCAGTTTTTATTTTTTATACTTTGTAGCATTCTTTCACTCTGCCACTTCTGAAATCAGTCTAGAGGATAGATTACTGACAGATTTTCCATAATCCCATAAAGATTACTTTGAATTACTTGCAAAGTGTTTTTTTCCAGCCAGTTTTTTATTCACCTCTCTCTAAAAAGTAGAAACCTGAAAGTAATCTGCTAAGGAGTCTTGTAGGAATGCTCACAAATCTCACACAGATAAATTACATTAAGTCACTGCCCATACATAATCCTAAGGACACTGGCCTCTAAAAAAGTGTGTCTGGCGACAAAGTTGCCAGATAGTCTACAATGCAAAGCAATTTTTAGTCCACTGGCTAAGAGGATTTAGTTCCACTGGCTTTGAGTTGGTGCAAAAGAGCTCCAGCTGGCATATGTAGTGAAAAAGGAATGAAAGGTTTGTTGTTGTTTGTTTGTTTCTCTATTACAGAATATGACAGAAAATGGAAAGCAATTTTTTAAAACATGTATTCTGTGTTTGTGTGTGTGTGTGCGCATGCAGACATGTATGTTTGTGCATATGTGTAAAGACTCTATTTCTGTGATCTATACTTGGAAAGAAAATACCATTGACTACTTATCCATTAACATCCATCTTAATTCTAATGTCGGAAAATTAAAAAATCACTAGAATTAATTTTTAGTTGATTTCAAATAAAATATCAATCACTTACTAGATTAAAAATTATTGGGTACCCCTAATGCTAAAATGACATAAGAAGAATTACTCTGGCTAATCATCTTTAGAATTAGAAGAGTTTTAAACTTTTCATGTTTTCTTTCCCTTTGTTGTTGTAGTTAAAACTCATTTTGTTCACACATTCTGCATTTTTTTCTCATTTCACAAAATGTCATCTGAACATCAGTTTCTAAAAATAATTTTTAATATACCTGACTTAATATTGATCAGGTTATTGAAATAAGGAGATCTCACAATCACTTTTTCGTCATGAAAATAAACCGTTGTTTGTACATGTATTTCTCTTTGATGACTCCATAAGTTTCTTGAGAGTGAGGCTAAGTATCAACCATTTTTGTAATACCATTATCAAACATGACTTTCCACATATAAGAAGTACTTTATAAATGTAGAAATAATAAATGAATAAATCAATACATTCACATTCATAGAAAGTTACATAGAAAATTCTGTAAGGTAGAAATATGCCATTAAACATCATGAATAATTAGTCTAAATTTAAGAGTGTTTTCCCTATTAATTTAAAATAGAAATATTTTAATTCAATGACGTCTCTAATTAGTCAGTATTTTTCTTTAAGGTTTGAATCAGAAGTTATACTTTGAAAGTCATTTTTTGGTAAGTCTTTGTAGGGTAGCAAAAAACGACTTTTGGCCAGTCCCGCAGACTCAAACCTGTAATCACATCACTTTGCAAGGCTGATATGGGAGAACTGCTTGAGCTCAGGCATTTCAGACCAGCCTGGGAAACAGCACAACCCCATCTTTATTAGACACAATGACCAATCACTTTTCTTCACCCTTCTAGTTCCTTTGGCTAAACCATGAATTCAATTGACATAACAGGAGGAAAAAAAGCATGTTTAATTACATATATTTACATGGAAGTCCCACAAAATATGAGACTCAAAGAAGGATAAGATCACTGATGTTTATATAGCATCCTGAACTACAGAGAAGTATAGGGGCTTGGTGATTCTGGGTGGTGGTTGCAACAAGTTATGGGAGGATAAGGAAAGAAAATGCATGGTGAATAAGGGTTATCTTGTTATATTAATAAAAAGTCTCTCAGATAATAAAACCTTTTTTGAAGCAGTTCTCAGAAGAATAAGTGAGAGTCTGTTTGGGCCTGAAGCCACAGCAGTCTTCTCTCCTTTGATACAAATTTATCTTCCCGGTTGACAATATTTCTGTGGAGGGGATTCATGACAATTGAGTTCTTTTTAGAAGATCCATCTTTAAGCAGATAAGCGGAGCTCTGAGAAAGCCTCTGCCAGAACCACCCATTACCCAAGTGACCTTAGATCAAAGTATTACTACTTTTCTGAATTTCTTAATTTTTATTATTCTCAATTCATTAGCCATGGTTTAGGACATAGAAATTACTAAATTTAATAGGTAATTTAAAACTTAATTAATTATATTGATATTTTCTTTCAGAAACACTTTTAGAAGATTAGTAAAAAAGAAATATGACCAGTTTTAATTTTAAGTCTTTTTATTTTTCCTACCTACCATCCCATGTAAAGAGAATGAGTAAACAAATGGCCCGAAGGCTGGCAACCATAGACTAGCATTAGTAAACTTTTATAATTTGAAAATGATTTACTATTGTTTCTATTTTCTTATTGTACTTCAAATTATCTCCCTTTTACTAAGGAGAATATAATGTTTGCTTAAAAATAGGTTGCAGATCACTTTATGGCTAAGGAGACAATAAAAAGGGATATAAATGTGATTAGTAAATTATGGACATATTTTTCTTTTCCTGCATGCACATTTCAAACATTTAGATATGGGAAAAGAAGCACTCATATTATTTAAAGTATAAACATTAATAAATTAGCAAATTACTAGGCGGCCTTAACATAATTTTAGAAAAAAATATAGAAAACATGTATTATGTAAAATGTATTACAATTAACCTTTTAAGAACATTACATACCAAAAGTTATTTTTAATCACTGTATAAGAACACATTCTACAAATTTGTAGTAGCAAAGAGAAATTATTAATATTAGTTTCTTTCAAATTCTGTAGTCATGACTACCTCTGCTGGAG
The DNA here is from genome assembly GCA_963574635.1 of Cheracebus regulus. NCBI lineage: Eukaryota > Metazoa > Chordata > Mammalia > Primates > Pitheciidae > Cheracebus > Cheracebus regulus. The sequence goes on along the minus strand of CAUYQU010096858.1, from coordinate 1,762 downwards.
TTGAATTTGATGTGCAAAAATTTACAATTTTAAAATATCCGTTACTTATTTATTTATGAATGTTATTGTGAGTGGCCTATATAGCATAGTGTTTGTTCATATGTGATTAGAGAAATATCTTAGGGCACATTTGACAGATCAAAATTCATAAAGTTTATACTTTGATGGAAATTTCAATATATTTGAAACTATATTTTAACTTTATTAAATCTATTTTTAATGTATACTTTATGTATTTTTTGTGATAGCAAATGCAATTCAGAAGGCTTTTTTGACATTGGCATTGATAAAAGAGTCTGTTATGAACTTGCATTAGAGTTGTGTTGATCTGTCTACATTCATACATGTGTCCCATTACCGACCTGTTAATTCATCTACTCAGTAAGTCAACATCTTTCTCTGGGCACCAAACTAGGTACTAGAGACATAAAGATGAGTAATAATATTTTTTTTTCCCAGAAGCTTACTGCTTAGCATGGGAAATGTTAGAATAAATAAAACATGAAGGACGTTACGGGGATGCTGTGAAAGCTCAGAAGAATGAGAGTCCAAGAATGGTCCTATAAAAACTGTACTCGATCTGGCTCTTAAGTAATACATTGGAAAGTCTGATGTTTAAAAAACTTGGTGAAAGTAAAATTTTATGAAAAAGAAAGGGCATGTGCAAAGGCCCTAGATATTTAGGTCAAAAACTTCAAAGGGCAATTAAAATTGCTTTATAGTTGCATCATAAAATGACCAATTTTATTAGTTAATTAAATGTGAGGCTTTAGAGATAAGAGAATTTGAATTTGGTTCTCTAATTTTTAATTTAAAAGGATAAGGAGATTATGATAAAGTTAACTGTTTTAAAATGGCTAAAGAATGGGGGAAAGTAGCGCGTTTTGTTTTCCACATAATTAGTTTGTCAAATTTGAAAACAGTGAAGTGGCGATGTCCAGACAGTCTTTGAAAAGATGAGACTGTAAATAGTTTTTGCCTATTAGGAAAAACAAGTTGATTTGGAACTGAAAGCAAGTCCAGTCACTCAGTGCTGTCTAATTAACAAGAGAGAGGTCTTGTACAAAGAGTGACTTTTATTCCAAAGGTAGTTTAGGGGAAGAAGTACAGATCTCTTGCCTTTAAGGATAGCACTTCACGTTTGAAGCAGAATGTGGAACTTTTTAAGAGGAAGGAGAGGAAGGGAGCAAGGGTGGGGACTCTGCATGCTACTTTGGTGTATTAGGTCCTGGCCAGTCAAGTTGGCCATCTTATAGGCAGAAATAGGTTGTAAAGGTGGTCAAAGTCTCTCCAGAGGAGAGAGAGTAGCAGGCATGTTTTTGACTGTCATCTTTTCAGGCAACCTCCTGGTGGGTGACAGTTCTATAGAACACATCTTCGTTCTAAAAATTGATTCTAATCTCTCAAAGCAACATCCTGGTGGGTAGGAGTTTCATGTTGGAGCACATTGATGAACTTGCCATGTGCGGAGTGTCTGGTGAAGAGAAGGTAAAATATTATATTTGCATGTCTAAAGGACTAAGTAGAAATATTTAGCCCTTTAGAACAGGGAGAATAAAGAAACAAGAAAATACCAAAAAAAAAAAAGTCACACATTTTCCATTTCATGGAAAAATGAGGTTAATAAGGTAGTTTTTCTGTTGGTTTCTGACAAACAATGGAGAAGTATTGTGCCAGAAAATAGGGGCAGGGTTTCTCAACCTCAACACTTTAAAAATTTTGGCGCGGGTAATTCTTTATTGTGGGGGGGGGGGCGCTATCC
>CAUYQU010096856.1:0-27232 GCA_963574635.1 Cheracebus regulus | reverse complement strand
CATGGGGAGAAATGGCAGATATAGGTGAAGGGGAGGAAGGCAACAAATTACACTGCCACGTGTGTACCTATGCAACAATATTGTATGTTCTTCACATGTACCCCAAAACCTAAAATGCAATAAAAAAAAAAAGAAATAATACAAAAAAAAAAAAAAAGAATTGAATATTGGACAAAACAGTGATTCTTAATACTCAGTGTCCATCAGAAATCTAGAAAACTTAAAAAAAAAAAAGATACGAGTCCCACCACACACCACATACTAGTTTCTGGGATGGAGCCATGATTGAGAACCACTTGACTAAAGTCTACTTTATTTAAACCAATATTAATTTAAATCAGTAATTGATTTTAATGACTTTATGACAAGACTATAAAATGTCCCAATGCATTTACAGAAAACATTTTTAGTAGGAACTTTCAAACGTCCTATAAATCAAACTTATATTTGATTAATAGATTATTTGGATTGGACCTTAAAAAATACAATAATAAATTTGACTTGATTTTGTAATTTCAAATTAAAAAGAAATACTTGTATAGGGAAATTTAATGCCTCTATAAAGTAAATTAGAACAAAAGTACCATCGTATTATTATTTTTTCTTTACAGGAACTCTAGGATTATGGATATAATATATATAGGATTATGGATATAATTATTACAAAGTAATAATGTGACTCCATCATTCTCAGTTGTTTTTTATACTACATTACTTTCTCAGTCTGTCATGGCTCCTTACAATTAGGATAGTTAATATGCTCGTTAGTAAGATGACTCAGGTAAATTTCAGCATATACCTTTGTATCACCTTTGTGATTCAGGGCTTTAGTCGTTCTATTTCAGTAAATATTTAGTTCATAAGAGAGACTAAAAGGCCCATCGGTCTTATTGAGTTTCATCTAATTGAATGTCATAGTCTCAACATGTTGCACTTGTAATTTATCTGTTGGGGGAGCATAATTTATAAAGTATTCTGCTTTATAAATAAATGACTCAACCAATTGATGTCAGCAAGAGATGTATTTTCATGACTCACTCCCTTGTAAGGTTCACTTTTAAGTAATGTAGTTCAATTGTTGTTGAAACAGAAAAGTTTCTTCTTTCTTTAGTCTTGTTTCCACTTGAGCTTATTTTTCTTTTCCTTTGTTTTTAATTGTACTCATTGGAGAAGAGCCACTATTATTTCATATTAGGTACTATTTCAAATATTAAAGAGAATTATAAGCAATGTAAACATAGGTAATTGATGTTTGTAGCTATTTTTTGACTTCTTGAAAGGGTTGTGTTTGTAGAGAACATCATAATTGGGAACAGTTTTTCCATGATTGCTAAGTATTGTCTCCTACCTTAAGAGTTTCAGCTGTGTGTTTGCTACATTACTTCACTCGGATTTTGTAGCAAATAACAGGAATAAGCTGAGAGAGTCACCTTCATATGAGGGTTATTAATAAAAAAAAATTGCCCTTATTTGGGATGCTTTTACTTCAGCTGGAGGTGAGGTGAAAGATACTAAAAAGAATATACATCCTTAGAAATCACGTTAAAACAAGTATCTTTTAATAAGCCATCCACTGTGAACCCCACAAGAAAACTGATCTTTCTAGGGTAATTAAAGAATGGCCCACAAAGACTTTCAACTTCCTGAACAAAATGTATGTGCTAATTTTAGGGGATCTTCTTCCTATATTCATGTTTGACAAGATGGTCATAGCATTCTGTTGATAGAAAAATGATGGTTTTGAGGTCTATTTCTTTCTCCTCATTTCTTTTGTTGATAGTGTGTGTTTTCCAGTCCTGCAACTTGAGACCCTGTGAGTGTGGAGGCCATAGTCCAGAACAGCCATCAGCTTTATTTACACCTTTTCAAGTCAACCACTTCTTTCAACTCCCAAAATTATTAACTAAGTGCCTAGACATAGAAGGATGTGAAACATATATTTTTACTTAATAAAATCAAATGAAATATAAATGAATCTAATTGAAACAAATAAATTTAACTTCTGTCACAAACACAGGTTTTTAAATCCAGGAAGACCTGGAGTTTATCCCTTATTCGAACACTAAATATCTGTGTAGTGGTGGACACATTAGTTAATCTCAATGCCTCAGTTTCCTAATGTGTAAGGGTGAGATAATGCTCCATTGCTCTCTTGTGAGTGTTGCAAAAATGGGGGAGTTGTCCTGGTCTTCAAGGTCTTAGGAAAAAAGTCTCAGGATTAACATTTGGTTTCTAAAAGGCTTAAACTGTCTCTCAGTGACAGTAGGCTAGATGGTTTGGAAATCTTGCTAGAGCCCTAGTGACAGCATCAGGGAATCTAGGAGTAGCTAAGCTTAGAGTTGGTGCATATCTAGGGCCCCAGAGAGCAGCACTCAGCACTCAGCACTCAGTTGGTGGACTAGTGAGTGTCTAACTCCTGAATGCCCGCAGCTTTTATTGACACATTAGGATATCCTATAATTAATGTGTCAGGAGCCCCACCTCAGGAGGTGAGTTGGGAAAATAGATCATGAATAGAAATATGTGGTCGTCATTTTCATAGTCAAAAGTGAACATCTTTTGTATATCTACTATGGCAGAGTACCATGCTGAAAAAAGGGAGAAATACATTTGAAATCTGCTAAAGTCAGTGAGGACTTACTATGGGCTAAGTATAACAATAAACATCCTATATGGGGAAACTTAATTCCCACAAGAACCAAATCAGATAAATGAATCCAGAGCGTAGGAATTGTTCACTATTGAGTGCTTCAGAGAATAAAAATAATCACTGTAGCTGGGAGGTGTCCTTGAGAAGGTAGAATTTTAACTGTGTCTTAAGGATGAATACAATTTAGGTAAGTTGCCAGGAGTTAGGAAAATTTATATTAGAATTACTTAAGTGAATAAGAGTAAAATAATCTAAGTGGATAAGAGTAGTACTTATTCATTCATCACACTTGTCAAGTGGTTTTGCTTACGTAAATGGCATCATACTGTGTGTCATATTGAACCACTTATCTTTTTCAGCTAATAGTAAGTTTTTGAGATCTGTGTTTATTTATGTTACATCTGGTTATCTCCTTTAAAACTTGTATAATACTCCCTTGTATACATAGACCACAATTTATCTATTGCCCTAGTTAATTTTAGATAATGGCAAAACATCAGATGTACCAATTTTAGGTAAAAAGCATCAGATGTTTTGCCATTACCAACAATACTATAATAGACATTCTCACATGTATATCCATGTATATAAACCCATAGGTAGAATGGGTGGTAAGGCATTTGTATCTTTAATGTTGCTAGATGCTGCCAGATTGCTTTTCCAAATAGCTATACTAATTTATAAGCTGCAAGCCATGTACATGTGTTCCCCTTTCCCTACACATCCCAATACTTGTACGGTAAGAGTTTTTAATCATCTGATAGATGAAAAGTACTATCTTTGTTTAATTTATATTTTCTCAGAAACATAAAATAAGATTGTCTGTCTAAACATTGATTGACCATCCAGATTCTCACTCATCTCATCTTCAGTGTTTTATATAATGGGGGTTTGCACATAATTGCAAATTAGAAAAGGATTCCAGCATTTATAAACCACTGGCCTATTGTATATAAGGTACATTTTAGAACACAGTGTTTCAGGAGTGATATGGTTTTTAAAAAAATGTTTTATTTTTATTTTTAAACGAAAGCACAGTGGAATAAGACAGGAGCATTGCTTAGGTTTGGACATAGACTGCATCATGCTATGACAGGAGCCTGTGACATAATGTCAGGCTTTTTAGCAGGGAGGAGGGCAGGTCTCCACTTTAGATAAGGGAAGGAAACTTCCAGCTGAGAAACAAAACCCTATAGTTGATTAGGGAGATGATTGATGCCTTTGCATTTGGAAAATAAAGTGTAGCAAGAACTAGTCCAAGAAAGGTCTCATTTTCATCAAAGAAGGCTGAGATGCAGGCAGCCCAAACCTGAATGATCTATGGAGAACAGTTATGCCAAAACCTGGAGAGTCTGTTTATACCCCGGAAGGTTGAGACAAGAGAATCAAGGAAGTAATTTTCATTTCACCACCTAATGATTTTTTTCTACAAACACCAACTGCCTTGTCCTAGGCAATGATACCCATGAATTCATATACTCAATGTGCCTATTATATTTGCCCTCACATACATAAAAAGAAATCTAAAAGTATTAATTCAATGAATTATCAGTATATTGACTGAAAATTCTTGTCTTCCATCAGAACGCTTGCTATACTCTGGTAAACACTGTCATAGAATGGTTTCATCCCTTCTTCTAACTTGAGTAATGGTTATAGTGCTCTAGATACTAGTTCAAGGGAACAAACTGGATGGCTTCACAGGCCAATTACTAAAGAAAACTGGACTGGGTGGCAACCGTATTTGTGAATAGGCACCCAAAATGTTGCAAGCTTTTCTCCTGATCAGAAGACCACAGATGACAGAGAAGTTCAAATGCTGGGCATAATATATTAATGCCCAAAGGATAATGGCCTAAAGCCTTAGGAGCAAAACTGCATTATGCATAATGTCACCCCATTCTCTTCCATTCAGTGAGCATATCAGAACTCATCTGAGTGTGAATGACATCATTCTGTATGGATCAAAACTGTAATTTATAAAGCATATCATTTGAAAAAATGTTATTTTATTAGTAGTAGCAAATCACATGTGATATCTCTCAAGTATCACAGCATTATTTGGGGAGTAATCACTGCTCTGAATACTCTAAAATCTAACAATTAAGCCAGCTCAGCAGAGAGCAGCCTGCCCCACTATGGCACGTAAAGTGATTAAGAGGAAGGACTTTGGAATTAGACTGCCTGATTTCTCTACTTCTTAGCAGTGGGAATGAAATTCTTCTTAGCAGTGGGAATGAACCTTAGATTCTTTATCTGTAAAATGAAACAACACATATAAAGAAATTAGTAACTGGGTATGGTTTATAGTAAGTACTTGGTAAAGTCAAACTGTTATAGTGATAATTTCACCAGCATCCTTATCTAATAAGTTTGTCTTGAGCGCTAAAAGAAACAATGCTCACTGATGTTCTTAATATAGGACTTGCTACACAGTGAGGATCAGTAAATATTAAATGCTGCCATAGCTATTACTGATGTGCAGTGATGATTGCTGTTATTACTGCTATAATTGCTTATTTGTAATGGCAGCAGGAACTATTACAAATAGCATTATCCTATCATGTTGTTTTTACTAAAAAAATAGCAGCTTCCTATCACATTGTTTTTACTAAACTGTGAAAGGCTGTGATGTCCTCAAACTATATTAAGGAAAGTAAAAAAAAAAAAAGTCATTTCCATTATTCATGTTATCCATTGCATTGGTTTTCAAATAGTAATTCCAGCATCACTGTCATCCAAGAACTTGTTAGAAATGCACATTCTCAGGCCCTTCCCAGAACTACTGGACCAGAAACTCTACCAGTGGAGCCTAGCAATCAGTGTTTTAATGAGCTCACTAGGTGATTCTGAGGTGCACTAAAGTTTGATAGCCACTTGTCTAGTGTAAGGATATTGTTACATTTATTTATTTTTATTTATTTATTTATTTACTTTTTTTTTTTTGAGACAGAGTCTCACTCTGTCACCAGGCGCCAGGCTGGAGTGCAGTGCTATGATCTCGGCTCACTGCAACCTCCGCCTCCTGAGTCCAAGCAATTCTCCTGCCTCAGCCTCCCCAGTATCTGGGACTATAGGCACGCGCCACCACACCCAGCTAATTTTCTTGTATTTTTAGTAGAGACGGGGTTTCACCATGTTGGCCAGGATGGTCTCGATCTCTTGACCTCACGATCTGCCCGCCTCGGCCTCCCAAAGTGCTGGGATTACAGGCATGAGCCACCGCACGCGGCCCCAATATTGTTACATTTTTAACATCTTTAAGATACAATTCACATACACTTACCACACTATAACACTTACCCACCATTACAGTGTACAGTGTGGAGAGGGGGTCATGCTCTACACTCTTGGGAGAAAGGAATGCTAATATCATGAAGCTTCCATAAAAATCCAAGAGAATTATTAGGTTCAGAAAGCTTCCAGATATCTGAACACATGGAAGTTCCTGGAGGGCACTTCACCCCGGGGAGCACATGGAAGTTCCGCATCCCTTCCCTCATCCCTTGCCCTACACATATCTTCATCTGTATTATTCGTAATACTTTGTAATAAACTGGTAAACATCTTCATTAAAGGATACAATGCAATAGTTTTTAGTATATTGACAGAGTTGTCCATCTATCACTACAATAATTTTAGCACCTGCTCAGCACTCCTAAAAGAAACCCCGTTTCCATTACCAGTGTCTCCTCAAAGGCCATCCCCCCAGCGCTTGGAAACCACTAGGTTTGCCTGTTCCGGACATTTCATATAAATAGATTTATACAATTTTTGATATTTTGTGAATGCTTTCTTTCATTTAGCTTAACATTTTCCAGGTGCATCCATGTGGTCACACATGTTTTTTCCTCTGTAAAGTTCCCTCATTGTGAGTATTCTGTGCAGTCATTCTCAGAGCATTAACATTTGGCTAATGAATGATTCCCCACAACCAAACATGTGATGTGCATGTGTGCATATATGTTTGTCTGGGCTGGGGCAATGTGTGATTGTGTGTACATGTGGGTTTTAATTTTGTAGTTTTCTTTTTGTAGAGAATACTAAAAAGCTCAGGGCAAATTTTGTGATTCATCTATTTTAAATGTATAGCATTTCTTTAATGGGCCTTCAGTGTGTGTGTGTGTGTGTGTGTGTGTGTGTGTGTGTGTGTGTGTGTGTGTGTGTGTGTGTGTGGTGGCCTCATTCTTAGCTCCATTTTATGACATTACCCTTGCACTTACTGTTTCTTTCTCACTTTTCCTTCCTGGTATCTTACTGAATTTGATGTATCCATGTAAACTGCCTTAAATTCTTTTTGGAATAAGGCAGGGTGTAAATAAATAACAGTAAAATCACATAAACCCTTCAGTATATCCTATGTTCAAGACTCTTCCTAAATTTACTCTTAGCAACTTTCAGTACAAGCTGAAAATACTAAATTTTTTCAAACTGCAAATTACCTGTTTTCTTACATCTGAATTTATATGTTTTCAAAATGATGTCTGTCTTCTCAACTATTTGTGAAAATAATGCCATTATATTTATTATATGCTTTAGAGTTTTCAAATCACCTTGACTGTTCTTTTGTTTTTGAAAATAGAAATACAATAGATGTCATCTTTTGTTCAGTTTTGTTTCATAATTTAATTTTATAACACAAATTCACAGAATTTTATAAACACTGATAGTTTCATTTGATTTTGTGATAAAGATTTTTTTCTATTGAAGAAAATAGACTAGAACAAAAGTGAGAAAAAGACATATTAGAGCTGTCAAGAGGTATTATTTTTGCCAGAAAAGAAGAGGAAAAATGCCTTCCACTTCACAAGAATGAACTGATTTTACAGCAGCTGCTTTTGAAATAGATTTATTCAAAACTTTTGTGATCTGTAGTCTCCATTAAAAGAAAAACCACTTTTCATATAACAAATATCCCATATGAATATGTTCAAGGTACATATTGTTAAGTATTACTTGGTCATAAAGTTAAATGGCAACCAAGGCCACTGTGTATACCTACTATGGGTTCAGCTTGACCACATGAGAAACATGTGGCTGATATACTGTGGAAGCCCACATCCTAACAAGCATTTGATGAGTTTCATCTTTTTTTCTTCTGTGGTTTGACTACATACATACCATTTTATTGTGTGTGTTAATAACTTAAAAGCTGCTCAGGTATTATGTGGTTCCTGAACAGAGAATTAAGTTGAGTTTTTTAATACACTGTGATAAAAGATGTAATGTTTTGGAAGAAAACAGAGATGATGTGATTACATATAACTTTGGCTTCCAACAACTTTGTAGCAAGGATTTAGTCTTGAAAGTTGAATTATTATAGTACATAGACATGTACATAATTAGAAATTAATTTTAAATCAGGGGGCATTATTTGGAGTGGAAATAAGTCTATTTTCAGAAAATTATACATTTGATATCCATGTAGTCAGTTATAACCTTCCATTATGCAATCCTTAAAGTTAGTTTATAAATTAAAATTTCATCACAGAGGTTAAGATTTCAGACCATAACAGAAAGTAGAAACTCTGTTGCATTTCTGTTTATGGCAAGGTATAAGAAAGTCACATTTCTTTGCAGTCTGCTTTATATAGTTTTATCATAAATATCTATAGGTGTTTTTTGCTATCTTTGCCCACATCCACTGAGTTACAAAAGTACACTAATAATCTTGGTACAAGTGCTGAGAGGAAAGGAAAATGAAAAATACCCATTTTTTAAAAAGGCCTTAAGGATTTTAGGATGACAGCCTACTAGTACTAGGGAAAATAAATTTATATGTGTATATTTTTTAAATTTAGAGCTCAATTTGAAAGTTAGTAGTTGCCCTTTGACTATCTATATCTCCGACTAAATGTTAAAATGGTATTAGCATGTTTTGTCAATATGCTTCTGAACATATTTTCTCCTGGAGTTTGAAGTACTGGAAGCACAATTTCAATGTAACTAATTTATCACAATCAAAGAGAAAACAAAGTAAGAGAGTCTTGGATGCATCTGGACTTGTATGTGTGGAAAACTAGAAGAGAAAAATAAGCTTTTTAATTCATTTAGGATCTGACCAGGTAAAAGCATATGTGAACTTCTCTCTTATGGCTTGGACTCCTGGCCAGGGTGGATAGTATTGGGTCTTCAGACAGGCAGGGCAGTCTCTTCCCTACAAAGGTAAGGTTTCTGTCAGGCAGATCATCTGGACTATTTCCACCAGTAGCTAAGAGAGAAACTTGCTACAAGGTAAGTAGTCAGCACTCCTCATAGATATCGACTTTTAGGAAATGTTTGGCGATCTGATTATTTTTGCCATGTCGCTGCAAAAAATAAATGTTTAATCAGCATTCTTATATATAGTAGAAGGCTTTTGCATCTTTATCCTCGTATAACTTTATGTCCCCATTGGTACCAATAAATCTAAATTCACGGTTCAGCATTTCAACGTGAGACAAAAATTATATTGAAGTGCTTACAAAAGTATAGTTAACATATTTCCTCATTTCTCTCAGAATATGTACCTGAGGTCTATAGATACATGTTTCTGTTGGATCAGTGTTGAAAGGCAAACTAGATATCTTCTGATCCAAAACTTCACAATATCTTATGTTAAGGAGTATATTCATCTAACAAAGTAATTATTTTATAATCTGGATATTCTTAACTCTATACTAGCCCTTCAATTGAGTTTTGTGGTAGATTTTTCAGCTGAAGACTCTGCACTTTGAATCTAATGTGAAAGCTCTATGATTCTCCTTGGTATGGTGGTGTGATGATGTGGTGCTGTGATGATGGTGTGCTGGTGTGGTGCCGTGATGATGGTGTGGTGGTGTAATCATGTGATGATGGTGTGGTGCTATGATGATGGTGTGGTACTGTGATGGTGTGATGGTGTGATGATGTGGTGCTGTGATGATGGTGTGCTGGTGTGGTGCTGTGATGATGGTGTGGTGGTGTAATCATGTGATGATGGTGTGGTGCTACGATGATGGTGTGGTACTGTGATGGTGTGATGGTGTGGTACTGTGATAGTTTGGTGCTGTGATGATGGTGTGATTGTGTGGTGCTGTGATGATGGTGTGGTGCTGTGATGATGGTGTGATGGTGTGATGTGATGAAGGTGTGATGGTGTGGTGGTGTGATGGTGTGGTGGTGTGATGATGTGATGAAGATGTGATGGTGTGGTGCTGTGATGATGGTGTGGTAGTACGATGATGGTGTGATGGTGTGGTGCTGTGATAATGGTGTTGTGGTGTAATGATGCGATGACAGTGTGATGGTGGTATGATGACGATGTGGTGGTGTACTGGTGTAATGGTTGGCAAGAGTAGAAAGACTGGATGCATAAGATGTTCCCTTTATGCACCTGAACTGATTCCAGTGCCAGGAGATATATTTCTCTGAGCAACAGTGATAATTTATACAGCATTCCTAGAGCAAGGTTAGATCTCTGTGTTTGAGGAAAGTCTAACTAAAGCAACTTCAGAGAATCACTTTTGTTTGACAAAATGAATTTGGCATACCTGCAAGACTTGTGATCCAAATTGAGAAGTCAATTGGAATACATTTTTTCCTATTACTTTTTTCCTTGCTTTGGAGGCCAAAGTTACAGATAGTGCGCGCGCTTGCTCGCTCGCTCTCTCTCTCTCTCTCTCTCTCTCTCTCTCTATATATATATATATGTGTGTGTGTGTGTGTGTGTGTGTGTATGTGTATGTACATATATATGTACATATATACATTTATATATGACATTTTGTATTTTATATATCATGCTATATATTGTATTTAGAACATAAAATATATAAAAATATTTTAAATGCTCTTTTTGCTTAAAGCTAATTTGATCAGGTTTATAAACTGCATTTTAATTCAAATGACCCAATCGTTGTGACTTTTGAGATATATGTATATTCTTATGTTATCTCTTCAGCCTCTAAATTTAATATTTTTTAATTCCAACATTTGTGTATCTCATTAAAATAAGACAAATTGAGAAAAGAATAGCCATAAATTAACTTTCTCCAAATATGTCAGACTATATACTTTGCTCTTTATTTTCATAGGGTAGTAAAACGTCACAAGTTTTTGGTAACAGAATAAAATGTCTATTCACACATTAGTTGTTACTCTCTTAAAAGTAAATTTTCAAACTCCTTCCGTTTACATGTACTTGTAACTTTTTTTTTTGCTAATGGTATTTTAAGACTGCAGCATTTGGAAAGGACCTTAGAGATTACTTGGTGACCCTGCCAAGTAAGGCAGGGATTCTTTTTACAGCATCCCTGACAGATTGTCAGCTAACCTTTACATGTACATGTATAATAGCAGGGAGTTTGTGACTTTGGGTATCAACCCATTCCATTTTTGGACAGGTATATGATTTTTCAATCTTATCTTCTTATTACGCTGAAATCTGTTACCCCATAACTTACAATTATTGATCCACTCACCTGCCTGGATCAACCATCACCTTCCTTAGGTCAGCCTGTCGAATATTGGAAGATGGTTGCTGTGCTCTCCTTAAGTTTTAAAATTCCTTTAAGAGATGAAAGTCGGTCCAACTCCTGCTGTTCCTGAAAGACATTGCCACCATCTCTCAATGCATTCTTCATTTTAATACTCTTTATAAGTAATTATAAGCAAAAATCAAATACCATCTTCTAAATGTAATATGAAGAACACAGAGTAAAATAAGGCAAAGGTCTGTCTGCCTTTCCTTCTTTCCAGTTGTATAGTGCTTGCTAAGTAGCAAGCACTTTTCTAACTTCTTTACAGATATTAATTGCTCTAATTCTAATAGCTGGGACTCCTTGGCCAGGGTAGATGGTATGGGCTCCAGACAGGCAGGGTGTTATCTGTGAATTAAATCTTCTAACCTGTGGATTAACTCTGTGGATTTTTAACCTTATGGATTAAGTCTTAAAATGAAAAACAGCCACAGAGGCGTTAAATGGCATGCAAAAAGCCTTACAGCTATGACGTGGTAGAACCAGACCCTCTTACTCTAAGTCCTAATTTCTAAGAGCCTAGGCTGATACATTTACATTCATCTCTTTATTCCTGGATCCATAAAAGGCATAACCTTTTTAAAGAAACTTTGTCTCACTATGTAATAAAGTTAAAAGTGTAGTCCTTTGTGGTATATATTGTCGTTTGGCAAGGTTCCTTCCGTTTTTCTGGGGTGTTTGATATTGTACAATGAAATATAAATGATTACATTTTATCCTCATTGACTCTAGCCATCAAGTAAGTACAGTGGCCTAAATGGGCATTATATATTACATATTTCCTGTGCTTTAAGAAGTGGGGCTGAATTTTGTGATAGAATATACTTATACCTGACGATAAATAATAAATGATTTTGGGTTCTGCAACCCAACACTTATATAAATAAGTAAATAAATAAATTTTTAAAATAGAAATCCCATGGGGCAGTTTCTTTGGGCAGGGTGAGGTTCCTGCATTGAGAAATCATGGAAGGTGCAAAACCAAAAATCAGTCACGTGTATGTAGCAAGTAGCCATTCTATAACTCAAAATCTATCAAGAGAGAATCACATACAAATACATAATGATAGATTAAATCTTTTAGGGTATTAAGTACAAACTACTTAATGGAAACAGAATTTCTGCTTTTAGAAACAGAAATAAGAGAGTGATTAAGCAAGTAGGAGGGGTAAGAAAAGTATGGGGCACTGTCAGGGCCTACAGGGAGAAAGTGAACTTTAAGCTGGTATTACTACCAGATAGGTAAGTTAAGAAAGAATGCCCTCCACCCACAGGAGATATTGATGATTCTTATTTTTTAAAAGTTATTGCTTACTCTAGAAATTTCACCATGCTTTGATATGTGCCTATGATTGGGATGTACTGACAATAAATATTAAATAATATTAAAAGTAGATTATTTTATCAAGTTATGTTCTCTGAGAAACTAATGACCTTAAGAAAAATTAGAAAAGTGACTGTATATCCAGGCTTATAAGCCCTTATCTTCCTCCACAAATACATTGGTTTGGTTTTTAGGTGATGTCTAACCTGCCTGCACTTTTCTGCCTTATTCATGGTTGGTTTTATCAGACAAAAGCAGGCAAGATTATATTTGGGTTAGAAATCTGTGTAACAAAAACTTAATCTTTCCCATTAGTTTCAATTTTAGTTGACCACCTCTCAATTGTTGTAAACATCATTACTACTCAACCCAAACTAATCTCAATATTTTATTCTTAGAAATAGTAAAAACTATGTTAGAACAAGACATCTTACAGCAGACAATTATAAATTGATTTTGTCCAAGAATCCTCCTCGCTAGTTTTAATATTGGATTACAAATTGGCAGTGATATTAAAAATACTACTTCTGAAAAGTGTAATTTTATTTGTTTCCTATTTTGTTTTTAAAAGTCTTGAATCCTTCCTGTTTCTGAGTATTTCATTCATAATTGTCAAATGGTATATTAGAGTGGTATATGAATTCTGTGGTGCCTTAGACATAATATTGAGCTGGACAGTGTCTATTCTCTTGTACTGTGGTATGCTTTTAGAATAGACAACTGAGTGGACCTGAAATTGCTTCCTCAAAGTTGCTTTCAGGGAAAAAGATAAAAACAAGCACAATCTAGAAATAATGGCACAGCAATCCTGTGCTGTGTATTTTAAAACCATTTTTGAAAATGAGAGTTTTCATTTGAGTCCAAAACACCAGAATTATTCCTTAATTTTAAGGCTTAATAATATGATCTGATTAAAAAGTCAAATCAGTATAAAATACCAAATAATGATTACCCTCAATTTAAATATTGTGATAATAAGCTTCTGATATTTACTAAGATATAATGCATTTATTTATGGAGTAACTAGCATACGCATGGCCCAAATATAGGATACTGTTAGAGAAAACAACATTGTGTTCCCTTAGAGGACCTTGACTCTTGTGGTATTTTTATATATGATCTTTAGTATATGGCACATTAGGTAGATAAAATATGTTGTTTGCCCTATACTTACTCCGGTCTATTAGAGGAGGCAAAAGATGTGCACAAATGGAGAAAATGCAGGACTACATGCTGTGAATGCCATCTGGTCTAATCCACAAAGTACAATACGTGTTCATAAGAGGAAGCTGACACCCTCTGATGCTTTCCTTGCCTGGAGCATTTGAGTTGGGTCTCAAGGAATAGTAGACTTATATATATATATATATATATATATATTTACATATATATTTATTTATATATAATTATATATAATTTTGATTTTGTCCGAGAATCCTCCTCACTAGTTTTAATATTGGATTAAAAATTGGCAGTGATATTAAAAATATTACTTCTTGTAAATTTTGTTCCTATTTTGTTTTTAAAAGTCTTGAACACTTATAATTTGTATATATTGTATAATTATATATATAATTTTTGCTAAATTGTAGAAACTGTAGATTCTCAAAATGTTAAATAACAAGCAGAAAGGGCACTACACAAAGAGGTCATGGATTTGCAGAAAGTTTTAAGGAGTAAAAAAGCAAATTTTGATATGATTTTAGCATGAATAGCTCAAGGAAATATAATATTACCAGTTCTGGATTTCATGCCTTCACTGTTTGCCTGCGAATATGTGAGAATATCCATAATCTTTATACACAGGCAAATTAGAAATGAACTATTTCTGATTTAGCCTATATGTCTTTGTTAATGTTCATATCAATACCAGCTGACCAGTGTATGTCAAACTGTCTTTTAAAATAGCTACTTAGACTTTATCTTTTTTGAATCTTAAGTGGAAATACATAAATTCAGCTACTTGCTTGAATGAAGGTTTGCCTTATTCTCATATTCCATCACTAACCAATACTGCAGAGGAAAAATAACAAAAACTATGTTAAGTGGCAGCCAATAAAGAACTTGAATACAGGCTAAGTTTCTGTAACTTTAGAGTGATATAAACAGATAAAATACTGCAGAGAGAAAAGGCTTATGATTTTTAATATCCTCCCATTAAAATGGAATATTTGTTACAAAAGATCATATGAAATATGCTACTACATTTCCTAATTTTTAATTTGTTATGTGATGAGATATTTATATGTTCCCATCTTCTCCCAATGTGATTATTTCCATGGTGCCCGTCTTTCTGGAATATCGGTACTCTGCCATTGCAGAGTACTGTACTCTAAAAGAACAACTTGTCTCCTTAGCATTTAGTACAAATGACCTCTCAACCATTTGTAGGGTCCACAGATGAAGGATGAAAACTCTCTGATCAGAGCTTTCAGAGTTCCCAAGCAACCAGGACAAGAGACAAGGTATATTTGAGTTGCAAAATGCAGCTCACAATTGATGTCTCCCTACTTTACTCTTGTCACTAGTCTTGTTCAGATTCTTAAATGCAACTAGAGGACAGTAGACCTTCAAGTTAATGGATGTACCCTATTATAACCGTGGACATCAAGTATTAATGTTACCAACCCTTTGCAGATTTAGATTTTCCAATTTAGCACTTGAGGCTGTTCATTTCCTTGTAAAACACATGTGCGTTTTTAGGCTTAGCTGCTTCCAGATATTTTTGGCACTTTGTTACCAGCCAAAACATCTGACAAGTGGCTTCTTTCTGGGGACCGAAGCTTATGTTGTTCTGGGAATCAAGTTCTCGAGGTTGATTTTCTTCATGTTCCTCTCACTTTCTTCATTAATGAGATTAAATGTTTCCAGGTAACACAGCACCTTGTTATATAGCCTCTGTTACGTAAACCAATGTGCCTAATTCCCTAATCAAAGGTTTCCCTGAAAGTTTAACATTCAGAAAAGGGAGACATAACTGAACATTTTATTTACTTTTTAAAACTTTATTATTTTCTTTGAGACAGAGTCTGACTTTGTCACCCAGAGTGGAGTACGGTGGCATAATCTTGGCTCAATGCAACTTCTACCTCCCGGGTTCAAATGATTCTCCCGCCTCAGCCTCTCGAGTAGCTGGGATTACAGGTATCTGCCACCATGCCTGGCTAATTTTTGTATTTTTAGTAGAGATGAAGTTTCACCATCTTGGCCAGGCTGGTCTGAGACTCCTGACCTTGTGATCCACCTGCCTCAACCTCCTAAAGTGTTGGTGTTACAGGGGTGAGCCACCATGCCTGGCCTGAACATTTTGTCTTCTATAGCTTGAATTCCTTTTAAAGTCCGGTTTACTTAAGGTAGCAGTGTTTAGAGAATTCAAGCATCTCACACATAAAAGCCTATTCAAATACCAATTTCTTTTGTTTTTGCTATCTTGGTTTGGTTAAAGCAGGGGTCTCCCCAACCCCCTGGAGCCCATCTGTGGCCTGTTAGGAACCAGGCCACACAACAGGAGGTGAATGGTGGCAAGCGAGCAAAGCTTCATCTGTGTTTATTGCCACTCCCCATTGCTCACCATCTAGCTCTGCCTCCTGTCAGATCAGCAGAGCCATTAGATTCTCATAGGAATTCAAACCCTATTATGAACTGTACATGCAAGGATCCTAGGCTATATGCTCCTTATGAAAATCTAATGCCTGATGATCTGTCCCTGTCTCCCTTCACCCCCAGATGTGACCATCTAGTTGCAGGAAAACAAGCTCAGGGCTGCCACTGATTCTACATTGTGGTTAGTTGTATATTTATTTTATTATATATTACAATGTAATAATAGAAATAAAGTGCACAATAAATGTAAAACACTTGAATCATCCTGAAACCATTGCCCCCACCCCCAGGTCAGTGGAAAAAACAGTCTTCCATGAAAACAGTCCCTGGTGCAAAAAAGTCTGGGGACTGCTGTGTTAAAGGATCCTTTTTACATTCCATAAACACAACTTTCTGTAAAAAAAAAAAAAAGTATAGAAAATTAAGATTATACAATGTTGAACAAACGCTATTTACAACACTTAAGATTTAACATAACCACTTTAAGATTACATATCCTGATGCCCTAGGATATGCCATATCTAGCAAAATCCTTTGAGTTAATTCAAACACCGACTTAATTTCATTTTGTAGCATTTTTAAGAATTTAATGAAAATTATCTAATTTTAAAGTACATATAATCAGATAAATGATAGGAAATAACTTTCCTATTTGACAAAGACCTACTTTACTTTATGAACTGGGGATATATGATTATATTTACAGTAGCCTATTCTGCATAGTAAGTTCAAAGCCCATCTGCACCTCAGATTCATGTGAATCAATCACTGTAAATGACAAGAATGAGTGCAGTGTTTGCCTCTCTTTTTAGGTGGTGCTTTTTAGAAATCAGTGATTATCAATATTAATAGCGGTTTATTTAACAATCAAACTAATGTACGACACTATTGAAAGGGGTGTTCTTGGTTGTTTTCCTCCACACCAATCGGTTAGTTTCATAGTTATTACTTTGGATTATAAATGCACAAAATAGGTCCACAAAAAATTATTAAAGCAGTGAGTTAACATCAAGAATCTTGACGTTTCAAACTAGTAAGTGGAGTCTAACATACACACATGTACACACAAACATATACACATGTACAAACCTACACACTCTTATGTCTCTCAGTAGGCAATCTTTAGTGAATGATTATAGTTGAAATTGACTGATTTTTAAAGCAGCCTCACAAGCTGAGTGGAACACATCATTCTGAATAAGTTAACACAGATATAGAGACCTTTATCTATTTTGCTCTTACAGACACTTCATAATGAAGATTAAATATCCTTTATGTGTATTGTTATCTCCATCTCTCAAATACTTGATGCTCAACATTGTCATTAGATGTCAGTGGATGTATTTCAGCATGATATAGGAATCTTTTGTGACTATCCAGTCTCCTATAATCACAGCGCTAGTCTCAGCAATTGATCAGAAAATATTACAATAAATGTTATAGATCCATAATCCAGTCAAGCAGTTACCCACAATTAAGTCAGTTCACAAGAAAAAAAATGGGACCCTCTGGACTTTCTCTGGAATTATCTCACTTTTATATTATTGTGTGTGTGTGTGTGTACGTTGTGAACTATCCAAAACGCTGTTTTCAGCTCCAGTGCAATCATTCTCTCTATCACCGTGAAGCATCTTTTTTCTAAGCAGCACAAGAAGGATAGCAAAACCCATTTCAGTCCCAGTTTAAGTTTAATTCCCAGGTGGAACTTGAAATGAGACTGTAATTAACTTGAACTTGCAGGAGGAATTATCTCATACATGCATATAAAAGTGTTCAGATGCTGTAGTGGTGTTTCCAGATGCTAAAGTCACTCACTTGTTCAGAAGCAGGTAAAAAATAGAGTATTGTGGCTGAGCATATTGTTACATTGAGCATGGGGCAGCCAGCCAGATTTTGTTTTACTTTATATTTAACAAAGGTTACAGAGCAGCATACAGCATGATCAGATATTTTTTAAATGACTTCTATAAAAATATTTCCTTCAGAAGTTTCCAAATTAATGCATAAAACAGCAATGTTTTCCAAAGAAAATACGTGAAAATGAGAGTTGATTACAATTATAAAATATTTTTAAGAAACAGAGCAGATCTCCCCAGTGTCCTAAGAATTCTCCAAAACCATTTGAGCTTTTAGGAAAACAAACTCATTCTTTCAGCTGTCCTATTTTATTTTAAAACATTAAATTATATTCTGTGAGCATGAATGATACATTCAAGTGGAAATAGATGAGGCCTCAAGTGGACTAGAGAAGAGTCACTGGAATCTATGCTGCGGGTAAAAATCAGCCCAAGAAATCAAAGAAGGCCTGAGTTTGGGTTCTTATTATAACATTCTTGCTCTCTGGTAGAGGTTAGCAATTAGCAACTTATTACCCTCCCAGAATTTTCTAGGTCTAGGTTATCATCTTTCATAGTTTCTTAGAGAAAAATTGGGAGACTCAGGTTAATTTTGAGTTAAACATTCAAGCATATCTAAATTATTTTCTGAGTAGGTGGGCCATGACTACAGGTACCATTTTAACTTTTCTCTTTGTGGGAATGTAGTAGCCACCCTTGGGACAAAGGACATAAGTCAGGATGACAGTTTTTCCCAGCAAAACAACGACACTGGCATCAATATCACCAGTATTAATAAAATACATATTTCTTTTCTGTTAATGACACAATATTATCATCCACTTAACATTTTTTGGTAGATCCAGCCTCACCATCTCTCTTCAGATTCTCTCTCCTGATTGCCTTCTGGAAGCCTGGCCTTTGTGTTGGCTTTCCAAATTCGTGTTTCAAAAATACATATCTGATCTGTGCACCAGCTGCTTAGGAACAGTTCAGTGGCCTGTCACACAGTTCCTCGTCCATCTCCCTCTCCGTTTCCTTCTTGACAATTTTGTCCTCCCAGCCAACCCTCAGCGTCCTTGAAGTCACTGTCTGCCATGTCCTCCCCGCTTCTTTGTCTAATAAACTCCCACATCTTTGTGAAGTCTCTCCCACACAGTACCTCTTCTGTGATGGTTCATTGTTCCTTTATCTATGCTTGAATGTCACTGTATGGACATTCATGCTGAGACTGATGTTTTAATACTGATTTGGGCATCATTTCTCCTTTCAGTCTTTGAGCCCCGAAGGCTGGAACTTTATCTTTCCAGCATCTAGTACAGTGCCTGGTACATGCTGAAGGAAGAGTTAGAAATTAAGAGTTAGAATTTGACAAGCAAATATAGAATTGCTGAAGTAGAATAGACTCTAGGCTTACAGAGAGTACCTAGGGCATTTCTCTCAAATAACGTTAGTAAGTCAAGTTTAAGTACACACCACTAGTCAGTGAGAGCAACAAGCCCAGAACCCACTTCCCCAATGTTCCCTTTACTGCTCTTTTCTTTGCATAAGTATGGTTCCCGTTTGCCAAATCCCATCATTTTTAATACTTTTCCTTAAAAGGAGCCTTTTCCCCCCAGTATCTATGCTTAAATCTCATCAACAGAGTTTTTACATTCATTAAAAAGCTCTAAAATTACTATATGGAGAATTTATAGAAAAATCTGGGGAAATAAGTTATTTGTACATGTCTTGTCTCTTGGCAATGTTTCATGTCTGTGTTTCCAGAAGAGTAATATACAATACTTATTTAGCACAGCAAAGTTAATGTCATGTTTTTTAGAAATATATCTAAAGAATAACAAAAATCGTTTTTATCTATTAACACAGAACAACATGGGTTATACTTCAGTATTAAGGCAGCACTTTTTGGACAAATAAATTTTAAGTAAGTAATTCTTCAGGAATAAATAAGCTAGTTTAATAAAAAGAGCAACAGCATTTCTCTTTAGAAATCATTATGCAGGTTAGTAATTTATTCTGCATCCAATCTCTTTAATCCTCATTATCTAAATTATAAGAAATAGAATATTTAAATTTATTAAAGGTATAAATTTTTGGACAATTTGTGAGGTCTTTTTTGTAAAATAGTTGAAAAGTATTTAAATATAATGGTAGTCTGATAAAATAGGCTACTCTTGATCAAAAAAAGACTTGAGTGTTGGTTCTAAGGAAGTCAGAACATTTTGTTTCATTCTAATGTGTCATTTTACACTTTTTGCAAAGTAAAACCATCAAACAAAAATGAAGAGATGAGGACACTGTTATTATCTTTACTTGTAATTATTAGGAGTCCACATTGCTTTCTCATAGTGATAGGTTCTAGACTCACAAGTGTTTAAAAGAACCCTAGATTTCATCCTGTACAAAGTGAAAAGGAAACTAAACATTTATTCAGGTTAAAAAACCAAACAAAATATTTAATCTAAATATATACATACAAGGATAATACATTTTTGTAAGAATTATTTAGACAATTGAATTGATTTTCTACTTAGCTTTGTGAGCCATCACAATCTTGGTATGTGGTTATCTATTTAGGTAAATGGTTTATTTTCTAATTAGTTGATGGGATTAAACTTGTTTTAAAACCCTTGTAGAGCAACACTGATGTTAAATAGTGCTCCAACAGAAAAATATTTTTAATCTATATATCCTTAGAATATAACATACATTATAAGACATTTTTATGTATTTAAAGTGAATCAAAAATATATGTGCATTTCAAAAAAAAATTATAAAGCAAAAACCTGTGAAACAACCAACCAAGCCCAAAAAATAGCATGTTGCTAGCTCCCAGAAGACTCATTTATATATTAAAGTCTTAGGAAAACTCTACCATAAAGAAACTTAACTTTTGTTAACCCAGCATATAGTATTCTATAACAATACTCATAGAATACTACATAGGAAAGTCTGTCTTGGAAAATTAGGCAATTTAAGCACTATGAATTTTAGTGAGTAGATAAAGTGATGGCATTATGTTCAAAACAATGTTTAATTAAAGTATTCAATGTATTCGTGGCTGTAGCATTTTTTTTGAGGATTAATGTTCTTTTATAAATATTTGCTTGTTTGTGGAGGAATAGAGGGAGGAGACAGAAACCTATATGTTTGTTTTAACTTCTATAAATACGTAATTTCTCTAGTTTACATATCTCAACACAGAAGAACATGTATTATACTCAAGTAAACACGTAGCAATTTCTGGAGAAATAAATGTTAAATAAGTAATTCCTAGGTAATAAATAAGTTAGTTTAATAAAAAAGAGCAACAACATTTCTCTTTAGAATTCATTATGTGTGTTAATAATTTATTCTGAAGATAATCTCTTTAATAATTATTTGTATGTAATCAAATCTGTGGGTTCCTCATCAGATGATGGGTGGTTGGTTGTATCTGTGGACACAGAGGGCTGACTGTAAGGCACTTGAGCATCTCCAGATTTTGCTATCCATGGTGGTCCATCCTAGAGCCAATCCACCATCCTATAGGTACCGAGGGATGATAGTATTTAATATATGCCAGGCATGCTAGAGGTTCTGTGCATATCCATGTTTTTTTTGTGTATACAAATTTAACTTTCACATTAATCTATGTATAATGACATTATCATCCTCATTTTAAATATTACAAAATGAATCTTTAGCAAAGTGTAGCTTTTCTAAATAACACAGGTGGGAAGAGAATAAGCCTGATTCAGACCTAGGGTTGTCTGAGTCCCCAGTAGATAAGTCTACACTATAAGCCTGTATACCATGGAGTTGAGAATCCCATAATACATATAGAATCACTATGTTCTGTGTACAGTGCTGTCTACTGAAAAATTCTAAGAACCTAATATTTATAGAATTATAAGAATCCACTAATAATCTATAATTTTGTTTTTAATTATTCTTTTCATTAACATTTTTCCAATACCAAGTATTTCAAAGTAGTGAGAGAGACAGCTAATTCTTTTATCAGAATAGCATCCTTTGGTTACAATATCCTAAAACAAAAGGATAAGAATCCTGGTAAATTTTACCTACAGATTGCTACAGAAGCATGTCTTAGGTAACTACTAGATTGTTTGGAATCTCATTTGTACTAAGTCAATTCTTCCCTATCTCCTAGCCAACTTTTTGGCAGCAGTCGTCAGTGACTTTTTTGCTTTTATTTAGAAAATATGAATTGAAAAAATAAAACCATTTCAGCCATGTGATGCTGGAGCCTAACAACAGTAATTCATCACCTGATGAAAAGTCATAAAACCAGCTTCCAATATCAACAGTATTTTACATGGATATGAACACAGGTTGTTAGTTGATTATTTTGTGATTTTGAGTAATGAGATATGGTGTCTGAATTGCCTTTCATAATTCTTGCTACTTTGTATTTCAGTGTATTTTACAAATTACCACCTATTAATTTGTCACAAAATGAATTTCTGCTTATTCATATACTCATCTTTCTGGAAAGAAATATATTTAGTGCCCACCACATACTCACATTTGAGCCAAGTGTATCTATTGTACCAAGTCTTGAGTATCAATCATAGATTATATGGTTAGTTTTATGACTTGCATTTCTTCGTTCCTTTTTTCTTCCTTCAGATTTGACATACACAATATGTACTTCTTGATGTAGTCACAACTACTTACTGTTGTTGCTTTTTAATCTGTTTTCTTCCTATGCCTTTACAGTTTTACTTCCAAACCACCAGTAAGCTTAACCTGTACAGTTATAGATCACAGATAACTACTTGCTTGTCAAAGCCAGTGATGTAGAAAATAACCTTATTTGTATTAGATTTCTATTTATCAACTTGATTCATGTATAGACCTCTTTAAGGAAAAGCAATTATTGCATAACTTCCTTTGGATATAGATTATCCTTATTATAATGTTTCTTTTAGATATACAAATATAAAACCAGACATAAACTTCGTATATCTTTAGTTTTCATGCAGATATAAGCCAGAATAAATATACGAATTGCATAGAACAAAATCAACAAAATTTGAGTTAGCACAATTCATATACTATAACATGATACTGTTTTATTGAAATTAAAATACATGTAACAACAGGTCAGATTGCCTATGTTCTTTTACCTTTTTAAAAATTACTACATTACCCGTTTAAAAATTACTATAAAATACTTTCTGGCGACATGTGCTATAAGTTTGGTTTGCTGCCTCTTAGCTCCAAAGCTTCATCTATGCAGTAAGCTAGCTTCTTGTATTCTCTCACTGCCCGTGGTGATAGCATCTCAAAGTTGTTGACAATGTAATAGTAAACAATGATGTAAGTCTTAATTACTTGTCTGTTGCCCAAAATTCTGCCATTTCTTCTCTCTCAATGTGTCTTTTGCCTTTAACACATTTTCGCTGCCACTATGGTCCTATTTTATTTGTCTCACACCTTGATTATTTCAATATTCTTTGCAATAATCTCACTGGCTTTTCTGTTCTCAGCTGCTCTGCTTCAGTCTACCCTGCATAGCATTTTCAAGCTAATATTTTAAATCCAGGTATACCATGTGTAATGTGATCTTGCAGTGGCTTTTCTTTGCCTGGCTCTCAAGCTCCTTTTGCTTCTGCTGGTTACCCACCTCATCTGCTCATCCCTTTGTCAGACCACCACCCACCCTCATTTCTCTCTCCCACTTATCTTTCACCCTTAGTTCACATAAATACCTGCCCCCTCCAACTCATACAGCAAACATGTAACACACAAACATAACAAACACCACAAATCCTTGCCTCTCTTTTTTTCCTCTTTTTTAATGCTATCATCTTTCACCAGATGCCCTTCTTCCATCCCTCCATGTAAATCCTACTGGGACAATAGGAATGAACTGGGTCTATCACAAGTCACCCTAAGACTAAGCCCACTCTGATAACTCTTTAGGTTTAGGACATGTATTTCATTTACAGAGAATACTACCTATTACTCTCTAAATATTCTGAGTGTGTTGAGCTGTGCTGCATATTCTGTAAGGCCATGTGTGCAAGTACTATAATCTACAGAGTTTCTCATACAATGGAGAATGCAGAAAAAGAAAGTATAGCACAGTTGTTAAGAGCACAGACTTAGGAGTCAGAAGAAACTGGATTCAAATTCTCTATCTCTACCTCATACTTTGCCAGTGTGAGTTTGGACATACTACTTAGTATCTCTCTCTGAGTTTTCCAATTTGCAGAATGGATCTTTGCACCTACCTCACAGAAGTGGTATGAAAACTAAAGGTTATCACTGAGGTGAAGTGATCAGCATTTGTAAAATAGTGCTTAATACATAATAACTTTTATGATTGACTTTTACAAATTTAGTTGATGCTCTCTGAGTGTTAATTTCCTTTCTTCTATATCCTGAAATTCTTAGGGGCTTATAAATTGGTGCAACAGCAGCCACAGTGGCAGCTTCAGAAAGGCTAATTTCATACTATAATTGTCTAGGAAAAGAAACGAAAATATCCTGGGGATTGCTGGGGCATAGAGATTTTGTTTCATATCTGCTCTATCTCTGCCTCTGCTTCTTTGCAATCCCTGGGAGTATTTCTGCACAGGAATGTCTCACAGTATATAAAACCTGAAAAGTAAGAAAGCAACTCTCCTCTCTGTTACAGATGGGCACAAGAGGAGAGATTCTGCTTTATTATATGGGAGTTGAAGAGTATCATTAATCTAATTGTTCTACACATAATCTCTACTCTACACCCCATGGACTACTAATGAGATCTTGGTCCTTCTCTGGAGACCTCTGCTTTTTTATCTGAAAAATGAAGGGGTTGGACCAGGTGATCTCTAAGGGTACCTTCTAACTCTAACAGTCTGAATAGAAGAAAAGCTTTAAACTTTTAGCAATTCAGTAGAAGCCTAAACAAAAGGATTAGAAAAAAAATACCCGTTTTCCAAGCTCTGTGTCTTCATGTCTTACTCAATTGAACAGACTAGTCAATGCAGAATGTCATTTCTGACTGATGTGCAACAAAGCACAAAGAAAATGGATAGAAAAACTGTGGTGCCCTTAGAATTCTCTTGGCTCTACTAGGATAAAACTACTGAAACACTCTTTATTTTTATCAAAAAAGTTAACTCTGAGCAAATTACCACTGTTGGCTCCAAGTGATATTTTGTACTCTCCCTGATAGCCGTCTTCTTGACAAACAACTAGCCATTTCAAGCATTATTGTAGAGAATTGTTGCAAGTGTCAGAAATGATGGCTCTGTTAGACCGAGTCTGATTTTCTGCTTCTGTGTAGTTATAAGAGAGAGGGAGAGAGAGAGAGAGGTGGGGAGAGGGAGAGGGAGAGAGAGAGGAGAGAGAGAAGAAAGAGGAAAAAAAGTATCTGAGATAAAATAATGTCTCCTCAGTCTTGGAGTTTGTAATTGCTACCTTTGTCTTTAATCCTTGTAAAGTGAACTCTCTAAGATGCTAATTCACTCACTCCCATCTTTTATACATGGTCTCTCATTCATTTCCATTTCTCTTGCCTTACTCCAGACCTTTATGACTTTTCACCCAGACCACTGCAGTAGTCACTTAATACCCTTTTCTCTAGTCCTTTATCTTCCAATCTAATTTCCACATTCCCATCAAAGAGTAGTTTCTTAAAGTTCAGAAATGTTGTTTCTCCCCATTATATACAGAATAATTTTAAAATTACCTAGAATTTAGGGGCCTCTGCCATTTCAGGATCAATCATCTTTTCCAACCTTATCATCCCCTCCTCTTTCTTTTAACTCTAGCCTCTATTCAGTTTGGATTATTCATAATTCTCTGTATATGTCTTTAAATTTTCTTTATTAATACCTTTGTTCATGCTATTCTTTCTGTCTCCTGAGTTGATTACCTACCTCCTTCAACTCTCCTACATTCATGCGTCTTTTAGGCACGAATTTGGCTTCCACAGGAACCCACGGAGATGTCCATGAATTCCCAAGGCCAACCTAATCTCTTTCTCCTCTGGGTCAACACTTCATTCTGTTGCTCTCATCAGTCTTCAATTGTAGTTGATTTTAACAAAGGTCTAAAACATCATATATGCTCAACAAATACTGTTTCTAAAATTAAACTGGCATTCCAGGTCATCTTGTCAAACTTGTTCCTTAGCTTATAATAAAAGTTTAAGTTGCCATAAATAACATTTTTTATTATACAATGTTATTAATAGAACCCAGATTTGGAAAGATAGGGGAGCATAGAATTTTGGCCCATCTCAAAGTTTGTAGAATACTGGTTCACATTTTTTATTACCAATAAAAAAGTTGCAGGGTGAAGTAAATATTGGAGATGCTCCTTTTCTTGCTTACCCCCTCAAAAAGGCTTTCTTGATCAATTTTATCGAAAAAAAATCCCTCACCCCTCACTGCTTTCAAGCCCTTTATTCTGTCTTATTTTTCTTCTGGGCATATTACCTAAAATAATACATATATTTGTTTGCTTACAGTCTGCGTTTTTGATTAGAATATAAGTTTCATGAAAAGAGGAAATTTATCTCCTTTACTTTTGTAACCATGTTACTTAAAGCCTAGCACAATGCAGATGCTTAATTAATATCTCTTGACTATATAAGTAAATTAGAGGTTCTGTTTGAGTTTTCTAACAGAGTTTCCCAGCTTATTTAATTACAGATAGTTTGGGAAATATTGTGTCATGGAGTTTTATTTCCTATTCTTAGATGGGTTGAGAGGTAAAGGTCAAAAATGGAAAGAAATTAATAAAGATTCACAGCCAAGTCACTGTAACTTATAGTGGGACAGTACCAATCTAAAAAAAACACTCAGTATTAGAAAAATAAGAGGAAGTAGCCATCTGGAAACTAGATGGACCGCTTTATTATTATTTTTTCTTTTTATTATTATACTTTAAGTTCAAAGTTACATGTCCAGAACATGCATGTCTGTTACATAGTTACACACATGCCATGGTGGTTTGCTGTATCCATCACTCTGTCATCTACATTAAGTATTTCTCCTAATGCTATCCCTCCCCTGGCCCCCGACCCCTTAACAACCCCTGGTGTGTGATGTTCCCCTCTCTGTGTCCATGTGTTCTCATCGTTCAACTCCCACTTATGAGTGAGAACATGCAGTGTTTGGATTTCTGTTGTGTTAGTTTGTTTGCTAAGAATGATGGTTTCCAGCTTCATCCCTGTCCCTGCAAAGGACATGAACTCCATTTTTATAGCTACATAGCATTCTATGGTGTATATCTGCCACATTTTCTTTCTTTCCATTTTTTTCTTTTTTTTTAATGTGCCACATTTTCTTTCTTTCCACATTTTTCTTTCTTT
>CAUYQU010096854.1:0-12003 GCA_963574635.1 Cheracebus regulus | reverse complement strand
GGCAAAAAAGCCACGCCAGCCGAAAGGGTCGCGCTGGCGACCTGTGGGGCTCCTCCACTGGGAATGTCCTGGTCCGTGGGCAGTGAAAATTTATCGGTAAGTGTGGCGTCCACTGGCTCTTTGCGCTTTTACTGGGAGCTGCAATCCTGAGCTGCTAATGATCGGCCATCTTGGATCTCTCTGATGTTTTTTATTAGATGAGAACACTTCCATTTTTTCCTAGATTCCTGAAAGTTTTTATTATAAACGGATGTTGGATTTTTGTTAAATGCGTTTCCTGTTTTTATTAGAATCAATAGTTTTTCCTTTGTTCTAAGCAATATTATGTTGATTGATAATATTATAATAATGTTAAGCAAACCTTGCATTCCTGAGATGAAACTCATTTGCTTATGGTGTATTTCCCTTATTATATATTATTTTGTTTAATTTGCTAAACTTTTATTCAGAGTTTTCAAGTACATATTCATGTTAAATATTGATATGTAGGGTTTTCCCCCCTAATAATATATTTTTCAGTATGGAAGTCTTGTACATTTTTTGCAAAATGAATCCTGTCTAATTTTGGTAATCAAGAAATCCTGGCATTATGGAATGAGTTAAGTAAGAAATATTTCCACCTCTTAAATTTATTTGAAAGACTTTGTGTAGAATTCATGTTATTTTTTCCTTAAGTGTTTGAGAGAATTTGTCTATGAAACCAACTTGGACTAAAATTTTCTTTGTAGGAAGCTTTTAAATTACAAATTTAATTTTTAATTGGGGATTATTTGAATTTTTACCTTTCTTGACTAAGTTTTAGTAGTTTGATTTTTTTTCCAAATAATTTTTTAAAATTTCATCTTTTTTGTCAAATTTATGGGATCAATTGTTCGTAATATTTCTTTATTATCACTTTTTTTTTGAGACAGTGTCTTGCTCTGTCACTCAGGCTGCAGTGTAGTGATGTGAAGCTCACGGCAGCCTCAACCTCCAGGCTCAAGTGATTCTCACACCTCAGCCTCCCAAGTAGCTGGGACTACAGGCATGCTCCTCCGCATCTGGATAAATTTTAAATTTTTTGTTGAGATGGGGTCTCACTGTGTTGCTCAGTTTCATCTCAAACTCCTGGGCTCAAGTGTCCTCCCATCTTGGCCTCCCAAACTGCTGGGACTATAGACATGACCCACTGTTTCTGGCCTTTTATTATCTTTTTAATGAATGTAATATCTCTAGCTAGAGGGTTATCAATTTTACTTTTTCAAATAAACAGCCTTTGTTTTTTATTGATTTTTATCTATAGTTTTTCTATTTTCAACTTTACTGACTTTAGCTCTTAACTTTAATATTTTCTTTCTTCTACCTTGAATTTAATTTATTCTTCTTTTTCTTAGCTTAAAGTCAAAGCTTTGCTCGTTGACTTTAGAGCTCCTTTTATGATAGTTTAAACCATTAAAATTCTGTAATTTTCTTCGTATACATTGTTTTAGCTTCATCTCACAAAATTTGCTTTGTTGCTCTTTCATTTTCATTGAGTTCAAAATATTTTCTAGTTTCTATTTTATCTAATTTATAGCTTCTTTTACCTATGTGTTATTTAGAAGTATATTGTTAGTTCCAAGCATTTGGATATTTTTAGATATTTTCCTGTTGTTGGTTTCTAATTATTGCCTTGTGGTCACATATAGAACAAAATTGTATTACTGTATAATTTCAATACATTCCATTTTGTTGAGATTTATTTTATGTCCTAGTGTATGGTCTTCCTTCATAAACATTCCATATGCACTGGAAAGAGTGTGTATTCTGTAGTTGTTGGATATAGTGTTCTATAAATATTAGTTATTTCAGATTGATTTATAGTGTTTTTCAGCTCCACTATACCCTTACTGATTTTTTTGTTTGACCGTTCAATCTATACTTATGTTTTGCTTGAGATGAGATGTATTTCTCTGGCTGCTTAGAGCCACGTTCAATAGATTTAGCCTTTTACACTGATTTTACCATTTTAGATTCCTATACTCTTTTGTCTTGATGTGTGACTGGATTTCATTATTAAATAATGTTTTCAAAATGTGCTTTAAGAAAGCATAATATTTTTGTTTAAAAATGTTTACCTGTGGTTTTTATACCAGACAACATGCCTGTGTTGATGTTTTCTTTTTTTCAGACCCTGGTATATGCTACTTCAATGTCTTCTGGAATTAAATTTGCTATGGATAAGTCATCCTGCATTTTTATCATTAGTTGTGACTTTTAAATTTCTGCCTGGGTTTCTTCCCTTATTTATTTTTAAATTTGCATATTTCATTATGAAATATAGTACACAAACAGATTCCTTTATTTCTAAAGTTTAAGAGTTTAATTAGACTATGCCATGGTATTCATGACATTGTATCATTTTTGCTTAGTACTTAATGTGCTCTTTCAAGTTTTTAGATTCTGTTCTTTATTCATTTTAGGGTAATTTTATGTGATTATATATCTCTAAATACATTTCCCCCCTCTAAATCTATTTTGTGCTTTACTTCAAGGACACCAACTACATTTAAGTTGAAATGTCTTTGTTCTCTATCATTTTACCATCATTCATTTCATTTCTTTTCTTTATCTTATGTATTCACTCTTTTTATCTTAAGATGTTCCTCCACAGCATTTATTTACTATTTAGCCTTATCTATTTTATACCTTGCTGTATCTAGGTTACTTATATGATACATAATGGTGAGAGATCTTTGGTATTCTCAATATGCATTTTTTTCATTCTGCATCTACTTTTCCATAGCCATGTTGTTATATCTTCTTGCTTTTGTATTCTTTTTATATTGAATCAGTATTCTTGATAAAGTTGTTCTACAGACACATTCTAAGATAATATTCTTCTGTTTCTTGAGTCCTATTCCACTTTTAGTCCTTCATTTGTCTTTTGCATGCTACATTCCTTTATCTTCTTCTTTTTGTATCTATCCATAGCTTCTATTTAATTTCTTTCAATCTTGCTTATGCTCGGGAAGCTTTGCCCATACTTTTATTTTCTCTATTATAGCATAGACTTCTAATATTTCCTATTTATAGCAGATGCTTCTACTATCTCACCCCAAATTGCCTGGCATGCTGATAGCTTCCTTCCACAAGGACCTGCATTTCTCTTCTTTACTGCCTGCAGGCCTTCTTTGCCACCATGGAAATTTTCCTGATTGTGTAGCATGACCCAGAAGTGTGGGAAGAATTATGTTCCTGGGGAAACTCCTAAATGAAGGGGAATAGAAGTCAGTGAATAAAGAGCATCAACCACAGAGAATGCATTGAACAAGTGGACATGATAACTCAGCCATTAGAGACCAGCCAGTCTCTGTCCTCAACTACCATAGTGCTTGCACAATGAGCCCATGAACAGTATAGCCTTGGTGGCAAGCATGGAGACTCTATATCAGTCCAACAACTACACAAAAGACATTTGAGATAATCATGTAAATTTCAATATAGAATAGACAACACAGCCATGTGCTGCCTAACAATACTTTGATCAACAATGAACAACATATGCAACGGTTGTCTCATAAGATTACAATGAAGTTGAAAAATTCCTATTGCCTAGTGAGGTTGTGACATCGTAGTGCAACATATTATTTATGTGTTTGCAGCGAAACTATTGTAAACAAACCTACTGCACTGCCAGTCATATAGCTTATGTGTGTGTGTTTTTAAATAAAAAGTTGAAAAAGTAAAAAAAAAAAAAATAGAAAAAGCTTATAGATCAGGTATAACCTTAAGACAAAAAAAAACAAAAAAAAAGAAAGAAAAAGCTTATAGAACAAGGATATAAAGAAAATATTATTTTGTACAGGTGTACAATGTGTATTTAAACTAAGTGTTATTACAAAAGAATCTTAAAAGTGAAAAAAATTTAAAAGCTTATAAGTAAAAAAGTTACTGTAAGTTAAGGTAAATTTGTTATTGAAGAAAGAAAACATTTATTTGTTTATTTGTTATTTTAATAGCTTTAGGGTTACAAGTGGTTTCTGTTACTTGAATGAATTGTACAGTGGTAAAGTCTGGGTTTTTAGTGTACCTGTCACTTAAACGGTGTCCATTGTACCCAACAGGTGATTTTTTTGTCCCTCAGCTTGTTCCCACCCTCCCCACTTCTGAGTCTCCAATGTCCATTATACCACTCTGTATGCCTCTGTGTATCCATAGCTTAGCTCCTACTTGTGAGAACAGGAGGTATTTGCTTTTTTGTTCCTGAGTTACTACTCAAGCCTTTGTGTAACCATGGCTTAGCTCCCACTTATAAGTGAGAACAGGAGGTATTTGCTTTTTTGTTCCTGAGTTACTACTTAGGAAAATGGCCTCTAGTTCCATCCAAGTAGTGGCAAAAGACATCCATTTGCTCTAGATTTTCTAGTTTGTGTGTATGAAGGTGTTCATAATAGCCTCTGAGGGTCTTTTGTATTTCTGTGGGACTGGTTGTAATGTCACCTTTATCATTTCTGATTGTTCTTACTTGAATCTTCTCTCTGTTTCTTTGTTACTCTAGCTAGTGGTCTATTGATCTTGTTTATTCTTTTGAAAAACAATTTTTTTTTGTTTTACTGATTTTTGTATGAATTTCTGGGTCTCAATTTTATTCATCTCTGCCCTGATTTCAGTTATTTCTTTTCTTCTGCTAGTTTTGGGATTAGTTTGTTTTTGTTTTTCTAGTCCCTTTAGGTATGATCTAAGATTGTTAATTTGAGATCTTTTTAACCTTTTGAGGTAGGTAGTTACCACCATAAATTTTCTTTTAACACTGCTTTTACTGCATCCCAGAGATTTGGGTATGTTGTGTTTGTGTTTTCCTTTATTTCAAAACATTTTTTTATTTCTGCCTTAATTTCACTGTTAACCCAAAGGGCATTCAAGAGCAAGTTGTTTAATTTCCATGTAATTGTGTGGTTTTGGGATATCTTGGTATTGATTTCTGTTTTTATTCCACTGTGGACTCAGAATATGATTGGTATAATTTCAATATTTTTAAATTTATTGAGACTAGCTTTATGGTCTAGGATGTGGTCAATCTTGAAGTCTATTCTATGTACAGATGAGAAGAAAGCATATTCTACAATTTATGGGTGGAGTGTTCTGTAGATGTCTATTAGGTCAAGTTGGTCAAGTGTTGAATTTAAGTCCAGAGTTACTTTGTTAATTTTCTGCCTTAATGATCTGCCTAATTCTTCAGTGAGGTTTTGAAGTCCCCCTGCTATTATTGTGTGGCAGTCTAAGTCTTTTTGTAGGTCTAGAAGTAGTTGTTTTATGAACCTGTGTGCTCCAATGTTGGGTGCATATATAATATATTTAGGATAAGATTCTATAGTGTGATTAAAGTAGGATTAAAATCTTACGAACTCGACAATGAGAATCACAATATGCTGCTGAAAAAAATCAGAGACAATACAAACAAATAGGAAAACATTCCATTCTCACAGACAAGAAGAATCAATATTATTAAAATGGTCATACTGCCCAAAGCCATCTACAGTTTCAATACTATTCCTAGCAAACTACCAATGACACTTTTTCACAGAATTAGAAAAACTATTCTAAAATTCATATAGAACCCAAAAAGAGCCTGAATAGTCAAAGCAATCCTAAGCAAAAGGAACAAAGCTGGAGGCATCACACTACTCGACTTCAAAGTATAGTACAAGGCTATAGTAACCAAAACAGCATGGCACTGGCACAAAACAGGCACATAGACCAATGGAACAGCAGAAAGAGCCCAGAAATAAAGAAGAAAACCTAGGAAATACCATTCTAGGCATAGGTCTTGGCAAAGATTTCATGAAGAAGGCACTAAAAGCAATTGCAACAGAAACAAAAATTGACAAATAGGACCTAATTAAATTAAGAGATTCTACACAGTAAAAGAAACTATCTTTAGAGTAAACAGACAACGTACAGAATAGGAGAAAATATTTTCAAACTATGCATCCAACAAAGGTCTAATATCCAGAATATATAAGCAACTTAACAGGTAAAAAACGACCCCATTAAAAAGTGAGAAAAGGATATAAGAGACACTTCTCAAAAGAAGACATATACACAGCCAACAAGCATGTGGAAAAATGCTCAACATCACTAATCATTAGAGAAATGCAAAGCAAAACCAAAATGAGATACCATCTCACACCAGTCAGAAAGGCTATTATTAAAAAGTCAAAAAAAAATAATAATAACATGCTGGTGAGGCTGCAGAGAAAAGAGAGTGTTTATATACTGTTGATGGGAATGTAAACTAGTTTAGCCACTGTGGAATGCAGTTTGGCAATTTCTCAAAGAACTTAAAACAGAACTACCATTTGACCTAGCAATGCCATGATTGGGTACATACCCACAGGAATAGAAATTGTTCTACCAAAAAGACACATGCATGCATATGCTCATCCCAGCACTATTCACATTAGCAAAGACATGGAATCAACCTTAATGCCCATCAATGGTAGACTGGCTAAAGAAAATGTGATACATATATACCATGGAATAGTACACAGCCATAAAAAGAACAAAATCATGTCCTTTGCAGCAACATGGATGGAGCTACAAGCCATTATCCTAAGCAAACTAAGGCAGGAACAGAAAACCAAATACTGCATTTTCCTACTTATAAGTGAGAGCTAAACATTGAGTACTCATGGGACACAAAGAAGAGAACAATAGACACTGGGGTCTTCTTGAGGGTGGAGGATGAGAGGAGGACAAGGATTGAAAAACTGCCTATTGATTATGTGTATTACCTGGATGATGAACTGATCTGTACACCAAACCCCTGTGACACACTTTTTATCTATATAACAAACCTGCACATGTCACTTTGAACCTCAAATAAACCCCCACTTTTTTTTGAGATGGAGTCTTGCTCTGTCACCCCAGCTGCAGTGCAGTGGCATGATCTTGGCTCACTGCAACCTCCGCCTCCAGGGTTCAAGCAATTCTCTGCCTCAGCCTCCTGAGTAGCTGGGATTATGGGAGTCCACCACCATACCTGACTAATTTTTGTATTTTTAGCAAAGACTGGGTTTCACCATCTTGGCCAGGCTGGTCTTGAACTCCTGACCTTGTGATCCACCCGCTTCCACCTCCCAAAGTGCTGGGATTACAGGCATGAGCCACTGCACCTGGCCAAATAAAAACTTTTTATAAAAACTAAGTCTTACTTGACTAAGTAAGGGAGATATGCCCCATACTATAGGTAGGCCTGACGGAATCAGTTGAAAGGCCTTAAGATCAAAACTGAGGATTCCCTGAAGAAACACTTCCATCCATGGACTGCAGCTTCCTTTCTGTACCTTCCTTTCTTGATGACTGCCTACAGATTTTGCACTTGTAACCAGCTCCCAGGACGACATAAATCAATTTGTTGCAATAAATCTTATTTTTTAATTTTGATTTTTTGAGATGGAGTCTTGCTCTGTCCCCCAGGCTGGAGTGCAGTGGTAAGATCTCAGCTCACTGCAAACTCTGCCTTCCAGATTCAAGCAATTCTCCTCCCTCAGCCTTCCAAGTAGCTGGGATTACATGTGGCGGTCACCATGCCTGGCAAATTTTTGTATTTTTTGTACAGATGGGGTTTCACCATGTTGGCCAGGCTGGTCTCAAACTCCTGACCTCAGGTGATCGGCCCTCCTTGCCTCCAAAAATGTTGGGATTACAGGAATGAGCGACCATGCCTGGACTTGTTGCAATAAATCTCTTAATATATATCTCCTGTTGGTTCTGTTTTTCTGTGGAACTCTTACTGTTACAAATATGCTGGCTTGATTTCCATTCTATTTACTAGTGGAATGTGTTGTAACCTCTCTAGGCTTCACTTATCATTTATAAACTAGAAAAAAATAATATTGTCCACCATTAGCGTGTTGGTAAGGATTAAATAATTATTTCTTTTTGTAATTGTTTGCTATGTTAAAGCAGGCTTTCTTTATTTCTGATTTACCAAAGTTATTATCAGGAATGGTTATAGAATATTATCAAATGCATTTTTAGCTTCTATTAGCATGATCACAAAGTTTTCTATTTTGATTTATAGATAAAGTAAATCTGCTTTATGTTCCTAAGATAAAGCCAATTGTTTGCAATGCATTCTTTCTTTCGGTATGCTCCTAAATTCACCCTTTCAGATACTATATTTAGAATTTTCCATCTATGTTTTAAGTGAATTCACATCTTACATTCCTCAAGGATTGCCATCAAATTATGCTGGCTTAATAGAATAAATTGGGAAACTAGCCATATTTTTTGTTTTGTTCCAATAACTGAATGTTACCTCTGCAGTATCTACAGTTGGAATTTATTGATAATTTTTATGGTTACTATACATGATCAATCTTTATAAATGTTTAATGGGCTCTAGAAAGGTTAATACATTTCCTGTAGGGAATGAAATTTGGCTGTAACTATAGCTATAGCTATTCAACTTTCCTATTTTATTCAGATCTTTATTTTAATTTATTTACTTTTATTATTTGACTTGTCAACCTACAAAACAGGTCCTCTTATTTTCTTCATGATGCACCACACTTATTTATTTATTTTGCCTTCTCTAGCTGAGAGCTATTCTATTCATAATGGCTTATGATTAAAATTCTTTTGTTTTCTTTTTTAATTGGCTTTTGTGAGTATTATCATGATTAAGATTCTTATAAAATTACCTTCTTTAAATAGAAAAACATATTTGCAAACTATGTATCTGACAAGGGGTTATAAAAAAATTATAAGGAACTGAATTCAACAACAACCTGATTTAAAAATGGGCAAAAGATCTGATGAGGCATTTCTCAAAAGAAGATTTACAAATGGCCAACAGGTACGTTTTTTAAATGCTCAACATTATTAATCATCAGGGAAATGTGAATCAAAACTGCAAGGAGGTACCACCTCACCCCAGTGAGAATGGCCATTATCAAAAAGACAAAAGATAAGTGTTGGCAACAATGAGGAGAAAAGGGAGCCCTTATACATTGATGGGAATGTAAATTGGTACAACCATTGTGGAAAACAGTATAAAGGTTCCTCAATATTAATAATAGAACTGTCATATGGTTCAGCAATCCCACTATGGAGTATACATCAAAAGGAAATGAAATTAGTATGTCAAAGAGTGATCTGCACTCCTATGATTATCACTGCACCATCCACAACAGCCAAGATACAGAATCAACCTACGTGTTATCAGTGGCTGAACGGATAAAGAACATGTGGTATGTACACATTTACTGTACTCACCTATTTTCATACCACGGTTTACTCTGGGTAATTGAAACACTGCAAAACAAAACTGTGGATATGTGGGGACTACTGTGCTGCACAATCTCACTCACATGAAATCTGAAAAAGTTGATCCAATAGGAGTAGAGAGTATAAGGGTGGTTAGCAGAGGCTGGGATGGTTAGACAGCAGAGAGGTTTGGTTAGTCATCATAATTACAGTTAGATAGAAGCAATGCATTTCAAGAGTTCTACTGTACAGTAAGATGACTACAGTTAAGGGTGAAATATTGTATCCTTGAAAAAT
This sequence comes from Cheracebus regulus, assembly GCA_963574635.1. Taxonomy (NCBI): domain Eukaryota; kingdom Metazoa; phylum Chordata; class Mammalia; order Primates; family Pitheciidae; genus Cheracebus; species Cheracebus regulus. The sequence goes on along the minus strand of CAUYQU010096854.1, from coordinate 2,472 downwards.
GTAAAGAGAGTAGATCTTATGTGCTCTCACCACAATTGCTATGTGAGGTAACGCATTTGTTAATGACTTAAATTTAACCATTCTACAATAAATACTCTGAAATGTCAAGTTGTACATGATAAAAACATACGATGTTATCTGTTAATTTAAAATAAATAAATAATTTTGTAAAGAAATCACTCTCTTTGTCTTGTTCACTTTTAAGGGGAGGAGTAAATTCTACCATGTCATATGGATACTGAGTAAATATTTTTGTTTGCATTTAGTTATCATATCTTCACCTATCCTACTACTACTAAACTTTCTGTGATTTCATTTTAGATAAATGTTTTATAAATAAAATATAAGTAGAATTTGTAGATACTCTGAAAATCTCGAGCTCTAATAGCAGAGATTAAGTTATTTATTTTTATTTTGAGTATGATATAGTTGGTATATATGTCCTCTTTTTAAAACATGTTTTTCCTTTTCCTTTCATTACTATGTATACTATGTCTTTTCCTATATGGGTTGTGCTTCCCTTATGCTTCCCTTATTTCAATATTTTCCAGTGTTTTTTTAAAAGTATTTATTCTATATTAACATTTTTCTACTGGTTATCTGTTTTTCTTTTCTTTCTTTCTTTTTTTTTTTTTTTTTTGACACGGAGATTTGTTCTTGTTGCCCAGGCTGGAGTGCAGTGGCATGATCTCAGCTCACTGCTACCTCCGCCTCCTGAGTTCAAGCAATTTTCTGCCTCAGCCTCCTGAGTAGCTGGGATTACAGGCATGCACCACCACTTCCGGCTAATTTTGTATTTTTAGTAGAGATGAGGTTTCCCATGTTGGTCAGGCTGGTTTCAAAATCCTGACCTCTGATGATCTACCCACCTTGGCCTTCCAAAGTTCTGGGATTATAGGTATGAGCCACTGCACCTGGCCCAGTTACCTGTTTTTCAAAAGCATTCTTGAAACCACATTTATTTGCTTGTCAAAGTGAAGAGTAAATGCAAAATAAATATGAATACCATTAGTTTACATTTATGTTTGCCACTCCCCCACCCATACAAACATTTCTTTTATAGTTAACTGCATATAATAAAATCAATCAACCAGGGAATGTTTCGTAATTAGCTTTAAGATAACCATTGCTGGTTATAATGCATTCAAGGTCAGAAACTAGCACAAAGAATAGGAAAAACATCTGACAGGAGCAACACAGCAGCTTTTTGAAAAATGTTTTCATCATTCAATGTGGTGATAATTTATTTACTCCTAGGCATTTGTGCAAAGAAAATACTGGTTCCTTGTTTTTCTGCAACACATCTAATCTGCATGAGCCTCATCTGACAGGTTGCAGGGAATAATCAACATTTCATTAATGGTTTCCAGGTTTCTTTAGTAACATACTTGCCTTCAGGTAAATGCTCCGTATTTTGAATATTCCCTTCCTCAGTAAGAAAGTTTCCATGTCGTTTTCTCTTTCAATAAGGGCACTAATCTCGCCACTACCCTTGTGAGCTCATCTAAGCCCAATTACTTTCCAATGGCCCCATCTCCAAATAGCATCACACTAGAGGTTAGTGGCTTCTTCAATATATGCATTTTGGGGGGATGCAAGCATCCAGCCCACAGAACCTACCTATGCACTTGATATTTTCCACAAACTGTTATAAACAAAAGACATTGTTTTCAGCTTTTGTTGAATCATTCCTACAACCTGAACAAACTCTGCCCAATTCCATGGGTCAAATTCTGGACCACTATTCCGGCAGGGCAGCAGGGACAAATAGTAGCTAAGATGACTTAAGTTTTACCCCTGAACTGATCAGGATGAGGTTCCAACTCAACCACTGATAGCAGGACCTGAGTTTTCTCATCTGCAAAAAAGGGACTTATAAGAAAAATAGTTAACTATGTAAGTATTAAATAAGACACTGTGCCAAGCATCTTTCATAAACATTGAGGTAAATGCTATTATTATATGCATTTTGTTGATGAAGGAATTAAGGCCTAGTGAGGGTAAGTAGCAATGCTGAGGAGGAGAGATCCAAGATGGCCAATTAGCAACAGCTCAGGAATGTAGCTCCCAGTAAAAGCGCAGAGAACGAGTAGACGCCGCATTTTCCGAGGAATTTTTGTTGCCCACAGACCAGGAGATTCCCGGCAGAGGAGCCACATGGGTCGCCAGCGTGACTCTTTTGGTCGGCACGGCTGTTTTGCCGGTGCCCCAGCGCGGCGCTTCCCGGTGCGGAGTATACGGGACGGACGGGCTCGGCTGGTCCCGTCCCCACAAGGAAAACAGCGATTGGAAGCGCTGAGGACTGAGAGTTTCACAGCAAGCACAGCGAACCCGGGAAGGTCCGGCTCTGTGGGGAACGGGCATCCGCCAAAGGAAAACTAAGAAACAGAAAAACTTCATCACCGGGCGGGCGGAGAGAGATCCAAGATGGCCACGTAGCAGCAGCTCGGGATTGTAGCTCCCAGTGAAAGC
>CAUYQU010096852.1:0-85864 GCA_963574635.1 Cheracebus regulus | reverse complement strand
TTTCTTCTTCTTCTTCTTCTTCTTCTTCTTCTTCTTCTTCTTCTTCTTCTTCTTCTTCTTCTTCTTCTTCTTCTTCTTCTTCTTCCTTCTTCTTCTTCTTCTTCTTCTTCTTCTTCTTCTTCTTCTTCTTCTTCTTCTTCTTCTTCTTCTTCTTCTTCTTTCTTTCTTTCTTCTTCTTTCTTCTTCTTCTTCCTTTCTTCTGCTCTGGGTTTCAAGCTTCATGCTGGTGCTGTTAATAGCTATTAGCATATAGGTCCTTCAGTCTTTTCAAGTATTTATTTCAGTTGAGTTATTTTAACTAAGCATTATTTTATTTACTTGCTTTCTGTTTATTTTCTGCCTCTCCCATTGAAATAGTAAACTCCATAAGGGTACAGACTTGTAGTAATCATAAAGGATATAACAGAACATACTAAAATGTAAATCTTTATTTTTAGGCAGCTGGGGAGAGAAGGATTTAAGTGAGGGAATGACTTGATTGGATTTACATGTTAATTTTGGAGATGATCTTGATGGTCTGGTGGTGGTGGTGTGGGACTTTCTCCTTAGTTCAGCTAAAAGCTGAGTTTTCACATGGCCATGAAATCTTTGGCTTGCAGACACTTTGAAGGGTGAGAAAAATGGAATTTATTCGGTAAAAAGAGAAAAAAAAAAACAGCTGGTTTCTCGCCTCTCAGGTTGAATCCTAGGTACTACCCAGGAAAAGGCAGGGCCAGACTCCTCCCCACTGCAAATGGATGAACTTCCTAAGGCTCCACCCCTTGTTCCTCAGGGACCCCTTTATACTTGGCTGTCTCAGTGGGAGCATGTCTGGGCAGGAAGAAGAATTAGAAAGTTGATGCAGAGATGATGGCCTGATTTAAGTTATTGGTGGTAGGTTGGAAATTCATAGAAATATTTAAGCAATTATTCAGGAGGTAGATAGAATCTTTGAGGCTTGTTGCATTACTCATGTTAGTGGTGAGTGAAAAGAAGAGTCAGGGTTATTCTCAGGCTTTGTATAATTGTTGAAGTCATACAAGAGGAGAAATGATTATTTTGGATAGTAAACAAATAATTCAGTTACAAATTTGTTTCATGAGAGATTACTGAAAGCTTTCAAGAAGAAACATCCAGGAGGTTGTTAGAGATAGGAATCTAGAGCTCAGTGGAGAGATCTCAGCTGTGTTTAGGTTTATTGATGCATAATAGTTATTGAAACCATAGTACGAGAGATTTTTCAGGAAAAATATAGACAGAATAGGGGATAAAGACTAGAACTCTGAGATGGTTAACATTCATAGAATAAAGAATTAAAACAGAGCCCAAGAAGACAAAATAAAGGAGCAGCCATAAATATATACAGTGAACCAGGTGAGTGGGGTGCCGTGAGAGGGATTCCAGAGGTCTGTGGGCAATGGTACCAGATTATACAGAAGAAGCAAATAGGAAAAGAACTAAAAGATATCTATTAAACATTTATTGAAACAACATTTGTCTAGGGCCTATTATGTGAATGTGGTCTTCAAATAGTTCCATAATACCAGCTACCAGCTTTCAAAGGATTTCATGAAAAACAGTTGCCACAATTAATTCCTGATAACTGAATCCAGATTGTACCTTCTGACCTTTTCCAAGTTTTAAAGTTTGAAGCTGCAAAGAAAGACCTTTCTTATTTTGCAGGAGCAAAATAAATACAAGATGCTTTTCTTTATTTAGATCCAAATGCATAATTTATAGAAAAAAAAACTCTGTTATGAAAAGTGATTTCATTTAGAGAAAAATGGAAATTTCCTTAATGTTGCCAAACAAAGTGGCTCTCCACTGTTATTTTCAGGGAAGTCAAATCTATTGCATATTGAAATTGTGTATTGAGATGCAGAGACCCAAAAGATGAAATGCTGATGCACTCAGATGGTTTCTTTCATTTTACTTTCTTGTTGTTGGCTGGGCACATAGGGAGGCAGACAGTCATATGAGATAGTTATGGGTATTTGTATGAAAGAAAATACAATACTTTTCATAAAATGATGAAAAAATACAACTGGAAAAACTTTAGGGAAAAATGAAAGTCCAATTATAAAATTATTTTCTTCTCTTTTTTTGATACTCAGTATCAGTTTATATGTACCTAGTGTGAAAAACCTTTTTGAGTTATACTGTATTTTGAAATTGAATCCTACTTTAACTTCTTGTTGCTAGAATTCCTTCTATATTTACAATTCTTATTAACACTACATGTTAAAACAGAAATGGCATCTTTATGATTTAATCAATGAAACTCATGATACAACATCAAATGTTCAACATTGACAAGACTGTAAATGAAAACAAGATACTAGACTCAACAAATACATATTTGGGTAAACATATAGAGAAAGCATAACACTTTCAATAAAGTAGATACTTTAAAATCTGCCACTGAGAAAGTAAATGATTACTTTAAGAAGTAGAAGAGAAAATTAAGTTGAAAGAAGGAAATCTATTTGACTTAAGTACCTTAACAAGGAACTCAAAGAGCTTTGTGATTGCATGAGGACAATTTAATGAAGTCCTGTGGCTCCTTTCTTTTTGTTGTTGAAGTTGTTATCATTTGTAATGGGATCTCTTTGCCTAATGGATTTCATCTTTTCTTCAAAAGATGGAATTTTCCTTTATTTTTTAAAATAAATCTTAATCTGGCACATTTAGCTATTTGTAAAATATTTTGTTTACTTCCACATTTACTAGATTTGTGACAATGTGACTAATGCTGAGTAGTCTCTTTGATTTCACCTGAGTAAGCCTTTTGGGTTCACATTTTATGCCATTGCTCCAACAGGAAGATCCTTCTACCTAGAATATCCTTCCCTTATTTTTACTTCATATTTCTGCCCAAATATGTAAGGGCCAACCCAATTATTATTGCCCTTGTATAGCTTCACCTCTCATCCCAGTCAAAATGAGTTACACCTTCCTCTTTATGCTGGTTTGATGACCCTTCCTCATCATACAAATAGAAGCAGTAATGTTAGGTGAGTTCTCTGGAGTTGCAGTCTGAGACTGGGTGGGCATTGCTTGTGTTGAGACCACAGGAGGTAGAGACAAGGTATATATATATATTCCACAATACAGCATAGTGGGAAGAAGCCAAAATCAGATAGTGACTCATCAACCTGAACGGCTAAGCTTTCAGGGACTGTCCAAATTGGAGACTCCAATCAGGAACAAATGGTTTGAAATTGAGGGAGAAAGATGGTACCTGAAGACAAATTACTGAGCCAGAGAAGACTGGACTATTTTTAGAGAATACTTGCAGACTTGGCAGGGGAGAAGGTAGACAATGAAGACCTTGAACACAAGAGGATACCAAATCTTTGCTTAATTCATCACATAACCCCTATTACAGTATTTCACCATGGATAGTATGTTGGTACATTTTTATCTCATCTAGTATGTTGCAAATGTCTTCAAAGTCACGTTTTCAGTGTTCTCTTCTTTGTATGTATTGCCCAGTTAGTATAATGTCTAGCACATCATAAGTGCTAAATAAATACTTTTTGGAGTTATTCTTACTATATAAATTTATAGCTAAGTCTTATTCTGAACTGTACTTCCCTATACATGCCCACAGTAAAATTTAGCCATAATTTTCCATTTTTTCCCAGTTTATAAAAGTACCTTCAGGCTGGGCATGGTGGCTCACACCTGTAATCCTAGTACTTTGGGAGGTCCAGGTAGGTGGATCCCTTGAGGTGAAGAGTTCAAGACCAGCCTGGCCAACATGGTGAAACCCTGTCTCTACTAAAAATAGAAAAATTAGCTGGTAGTGGTGGCATGCACCCATAATCCCAGCTACTCAGGAGGCTGAGGTAGGAAATTGAAACTGGGAGGCAAGGTTGCAGTGAGCCAAGATCATGCCACTGCACTGCAGCCTGGGTGACAGAGCACAACTCCCTCTCAAAAAAAAAGGAAAAGGAAAAGGAAATTACCTTACAGTTTGTACTTAAAGAATTCATAATGCAATAAAAATAATATTTCATTATTGAGTAAATATTGAACCCATTTTGTGTTTAAATATCACAGGCACCCTGAGCTCAGGAGTTTGAGACCAGCCTGGGCAACATGGCAAAACCCTGTCTCTACAAAAAAAAAAAAAAAAAAAAAATTGCCGGGTGTGGTGGCATGTGCCCATAGTTCCAGCCACTCTGGAGGCTGATGCAAGAGGATTGCTTGAGCCCAGGAGGTAAAGACTGCAGTGAGGTAAGATCATGCTCCTGCACTCCAGCCTGGGTTACAGAGCAAGATCCTGTCTCAAAAAAACAAAATATGCCATATTAATTTTTCTCATTTTTATATGAAGACCTCTAATCATTCATTGATTTATGTTTTTAAATCACTTCTTACTATGTCTTGAGAATTTTACAGAAAACACTATTATGGGTTCTTTCACCAGCCAGAAGAGAAAGCATGATTGTGTTAGGTAACGTGACAAGCGAATGCACAGTGAATTACAGCAGTCCTTGTGGGATTAGCTCTTCTCTCAGGGAGAGGTTAAGGAGGCCATTTTAGCTAAGAAAAATAATGAACAGGGTCTGCCAGGGAGTCTTGAGGTATGAATGCATGGGGCTATGGGGGATTGGTTCAGTAGCTGAATGTCCTGAGGACTGAGAAAAGATGGAAGAGAGGGGACAGGTCATGAAGGCATGCCATACTAAACAGTTCGAGTTTTATTCTTTGCCTTGAGACACACTGAAGGATATATGAAGGGATTCAGGTGCATTTCTTTTATTCTTCACTGCTTTACCTTCTACTTAATTTTTGATTTCTCAACTCCCAAGTGCTCGTGGGATCTGTCAAGTCTTACCACATTAAACCACTCAGCAGCAACATAGGACTTGATACCAGTGCCACAAATGTAACTACCAAAGTCACTTAAATGTGGTATTTGCACTGGAAACTCTATTTCCCTATTTAATAACTCCTTGGCAGACTTGAATTCCGTGTCAGATTTAAAACATATTTAGGCTGAGGCTTTAGTTTTTTAGGTAAGGTAAATATAAAATATTACGAATACTTTTTATGTCAAATCTCTTTGGGAATTGAATATATTGATATTTATTGTAGAAAGACCTCAGCCATACATTCTAAAAACAAGTTGTAGTGCTTTCTAAATTAACATAGCTAAATTAAAACACGACTATGGTCTGTCATGACTAGTTTATTTGCGATAATGTCCTCCTGAACACAGGAAATAGAAATGATTATGAACAGCCCTCATAGTTCAACTGCATTACCTTATAATATTTAGAGAATGTATTTTATATCTTGTCCCCTAAATGTCTTAAACCAGAACTTCAATGTAGTGAATAAATTTGTATCCATATTCATCAATTATATTGCAATTATGGTAGATAGATTTCTAAGTAACCCCAAAGAAATCGATTTCTAAGTTACTCACCGTAATATATTATTTCTTGAAAAGTTTTCAGGAATATAACTCCATCACTGTCTGCAGTTAACCGGGTCAGTGTTTTATACCTCTTGCAGCCAGTTTTCTCTCTGATAATATAGCTAGCATTTCTTATGTATCTTTTGGGAAAGCTCTGAAAATCACAATCCCAGGTGTTTAGCAGGTATCCAGAAATGATTTTTTCCTTAAACATTTCTGGGACATATTATGAACCCTTTGTAAATGTGGAAAAGAATTTCTTACAAATGATTGTTGTTTACAAGTTGTTTTCATCCAATTTAGATAATGGAATTAAGAACCTGTACATGAAATTTGCTGATTGTAACGTATCAGCATAGGAGAGTATGTCAATACTTGTATATCACACTAGGAATAACTGACGCTAGGTGTAGAATTCAGAGCACTTCTATAAAGAGGAAAAAAGATGAGAAACTGACTAAATTTTATTGGGAGCATTCAGAAAAGCATACTTTAGAATGATATTTATAAATTCACAAAATGAGGATAACTCACATGTTTAGTGAATTAAAGAAGAATGAACAGATTCAGAGATTATTGTAGACTAAAATTGACCATGAATTAGCTCTTTTCTTTTGCATGAAATATGTAGATTAAATGCTATACAGAGTTACAAATGAAATAATATACTCCTGCCCTCAGGAGACCACAGCAGAGAAAATATAAATATGAAAAATCCAAACTCTAAAGTATATATGTATGTTTTTCACATTCATATGCCGAAGTGATGTGCCTGCTATTGAGTTCTATTTCTGTGTGGCTCGTTGAAAAGACCAAATGTTTGCACTGTTTTATATCTGCAGTGATAACAACCCAGTTTGTTTTCTTCTGAACTTTCTCCTTGTTGTATAGCCTAGAAAAATGTGGTTATTAAATCATTAGAAACACTGATTTTAGAGGATTATGCATTATAATATGCTACTTGGTTTTTTGCTTTAAATCATTTCAACATGGTAAAAGGAATTGGGCCTATTTTCCTTTTGTCAATTGGAATGGTCAATAACAGGTGTCTTACCTTGTAAATTGTATCTATCATTCTTTAGCCACCCACACTTTTGTGCTTGGCTCCCAACCATCCCACCCATCTGTTACAATGAATTATAATTTCAGAATAGGAAAGGGATATAGTTTATTGTCTTCTGAGATATGCATCCCCTTGAAAAGATCCCTGATATATATCCAGAGTGAGGCCCAATACCTGGAATGACAGGAAGGTTTCTGAATCCTCTCAAATCTTGCTTTCTGCTATTTTCTTTGTTCCTTGCTTTTTGTCCTTTCAGCTTTTAATTTGGTATTGATAATTATCATGCCTGGATGTCTGCATATAGCTTCCTAACTGATCTTTCTTCTCCATATTTTTCCCCCTAGAATATCTTGACACCACATTTTAACTGAAATCTCTAAAACACTTTGGTCATATTGCTACCTTAATCAGAAACCTTCAGTAATTCCCCGTAGCCTGCAGGATAAAGTCAGAACTCATTAAATTGAACTAATCTGGTCCCAACATGTTTAACTTCACCTTTTCAGCTTCCTCAGCCATTTACTTGGCCTTAGTTGGTCTACTCACTTGTATTGAAATTATATATTTTTTCTTGTTCACTGCTTTTGGAGATGCTATTTCCCTTACCTTTTCCTCCTTCCCTATGACCACTTTCTTATTTTATTACTGTCTATACTCTAAGACCCTCATCAGTTTTTCTTTTTGATAACTCCCTGCAGACTACTGCCAATACTGTGACGTCTTTGTTCTCTGAACTCCCAGGGTGCCCATTTTCGGCCTCATTGATTTGGCGCTTAATCATGAGCTAAATTGTGACAGTTTTCATATTGTTTTATTGAACTATAGTTTATCATTTGTATTGACGTTTAATTTTTCACACTTTTTAACTTGACTGTCTTCCAGTAATTTTATGGGATGGCATGATAAAGCAGATGGTTTTCAAGCAGTATTCAACCAAACTCTAGTGATTTCTGAATGTCTGACTGGGGAAGGGAAAGGGAGAGGGCCAAGACTTGTGGTCTCCACCAGCTTCAAACAAAACATCTCTGCTTTGATTGTTGTTCTATACTGAACTTCTGCATTTGATTATTTTTGAGAAACAATATTAGGCTAACGATGTTTGAAAACTATTGATGTGAAGGAGAAGAACCTGGACTCGGAGTAAAGATACTTGGGTTTTATTTCTAGCTCTGCTCCTTGCTGCCCTGGGCTTTAGTTTCCTCATATAAAAAAATTATAAGCCAGGTGCAGTGATTCACGCCTGTAATCCCAGCACTCTGGGAGGCTGAGGCAGGCAGATCACTTGAGGTCAGGAGTTTGAGACCAGCCTGTCCAAAATGGCAAAAGCCCATCTACTAAAAATACAAAAATTAGCTGTGCATGGTAGTGTATGCCTATAGTCCCAGCTACTCAGGAGGCTGAGGCACTAGAATCGCTTGAACCCGGAAGGTGGAGGTTGCAGTGAACCAAGATCATGCTGCTGCACTCCAGCCTGGGCGACAGACTGAGTGAGACTTTGTTTCAAGAAAAAAAAAAAATTACAAGGCCAGTGTATATGATCTTACATTTCTTTTATTGTAAAAGTCTGTGATGATCAGAAAATTAGGTTTATTAAAATAGAGTGACATTTATTTTTAATTGTAAATTTCTTTTTTCTGAAAAGGATATGTTTATATAGAAAGTTCTGTTACCAAGTTGTTTGCAGTTTTTAGTTGCTGCCACAGCCAGAATGTTTCACATATGGCACATTAATTATATGATAATTAAATATGAAAAAAGCAAATTACATTTCACTTTTATCTTGATCAAAACGCTCTATATGGCATTCACTTGCCTCTTGTTCCTCCATACCACTTAGGAACTCTGCATTAGCGTCTGACTGGAAATCTTTCTCTAATTTTTAAAACACACAGAATTTGAGAACAAAATTACTGTTGGATGTTCAAGTACTAAAAACTGTGAAGGCGAAAGCTCTGTAAACCAAGAGAACACTATTCCTTACAATGAACTTTTTTTGTCAATATCCTTTTCAAAATAGGATGTCTCCATAAAGATAGGCAACAAGTGGCATGGCCAAGGCTGACAATACATGTCTTACTGGCAAGTTTTATTTGTTCCTAGCCTCACACCCAAAAGTAATTAAAGATATCTTCTCTATTGTCACTACAGGAGAATTTGGTTTAAAAAGTGGACCAACTTAAAGCCTGTAAGATACCTAGTCTAAAGTCTGCATGTAAGGTAAAATTTGACTCAAACAGAAGCCATAGTGAAACAGATGAACACCTGGACTTCAGCAGATATTATTAGCAGCATGCTGCTATTCAGCAGGTTTCAGCTGCAAACTACCAATGAGGGACTCACATTTCCAATAAATTAAACATAGGACCACAATTTTTGAAATTCCTGTTTTACACTTTTATTTTAGAAAACTAAACAAGAAACCATTAAAATCACAAGAAGATAATAATAAATATTTTGTATATTATTATATAAGCTGCTTCAGGTTGTCTTAAATAATAGTATCTTTATTTCTTGGAAATTAAGGAGAATGTTTTCCATGTCAATAGCACCTGTGAATGGGTGGTATAAGGGCTACTCCTTTAGGTCCTGGCATTTAGTACAGAAACAGTCCTCTAGGAATTTTTGGATATTTCTTAAGCAGTGTGGATTCTTTCCAGATTTCAAGAAATAGTCTTCATTGATCAACACTTGCACATTTCTCTCAAACAAGATTGTCTTGTTCAAGAAGGCAATTATAGAGACATTGCTGAAAACCTAGTCGTTGAAAATTGTTTTAAAAATGTTCAGAGATTCTGTAAAGTGACTCAGTCCGTCAGTCTTCTATAAACATCTGGTCAAATTCACTAGCAGAAACAAGGAAAAGTATTGATGTCTCACTGTGGAAGCAAAACATTCAATCCAGTGGTTTTCTTTTTTATCTTTGATCAGCTACATCAAACATTTTGAAAGGAAAATTTTTTCTTTTTTTTTTTTAATGTCTATTTTAGGTTTAGGGATACATGTGCAGGTTTGTTCTATAAGCAAATTATGTGTCATGGGGGTTTGGTGTACAGATTATTTCATCACCTGTAATAAGCATAGTACTCAAAAGGTAGATTTTCAGTCCTCACCCTCTCCCACCTTCCACCCTCAAAAAGGCCCCTTTCTGTTCCTTTCTTTGTGTCCATGTGTACATAATGTTTAGCTACAACTTATAAGCGACAACCTGTAGTATTTGGTTTTCTGTTCTTGTGTTAGCTTACTTAGGGTAATGGCCTCCAGCTCAATCCATGTTGCTGCAGAGGACATAATCTCCATTTTTATGGCTGTGTAGTATTATGCAGTATGTATGTACCACAATTTCTTTATCCAGTTTGTCATTGATGGGCATTTAATTTGATACCATGTGTTTGCTTTCATGAATAGTGCTGCAGTGAACCTACACGTGCATGTGTCTTTATGGCAGAATGATTTATATTCATTTAGGTATATACCCAATAATGAGATTGCTGGGTGAAATGGGAATTCTGTTTTAAGTTCTTTGAGAAGTTGCTACATTGCTTTCCAAAATGGCTAAACTAATTTACATTCACACCAGCTGTGTATAAGTGTTCCATTTGCTTTGTAATCTCACTATTATTTGTTATTTTCTGACTTTTTAATAATAGTCATGCTGATTAGGGTAAGATGGTAGCTTGTTGTGGTTCTGATTTGCAGTTTTCGAATGATTAGTGATGTTGACAATTTTTACATATGCTTGTTGAATGCTTGTATGTCTTCTTTTGAGAACTGTTGGTTCATGTCCCTTGCCCACTTTTTGGTGAAGTTTTTTTTTTTTTCTTGTTTATTTCTTTACATTTGAAAGAAATGTTTTCAGTTTCAGTGTTGTACTCATGAATGCTCTTGGTGGGCTTCTGGCAAGCAGAATCTTGTGATAGAATGTAATCTGGTTCTCCAAGTTTATCTATTATCACAGAAATATTTTTACATGTTCACACAGTTGAAATATCCATCCTGGTCATAGGGATTCTGCATACCTGTGTCTGCCTAAAAGATTCTTATAGCAGGAAGATAATATAAACAAAATAAACAACCTTGAGGTTCCACCATTTCCTGGTTTCTTGTGCCTCCTTGGGTGACAGGATGTCAAATGCCATCATATTGTCTCCACTGAGTTGGTTTGAATGCCCTCCTCAAGGAATATGAAACTTCCTTTTATTTCTACTGGCATCCTCATCCTTTTGATCATGTTGCTGTAGAGAGTGGGATGAAATTCCTCATGTGTGCACTGGAAAATGTTCTGGCAATGGATGATCCACAATGGCTTCAGGAAGGTGGAATTGCTGCTGCCTCTGTGCCCATAGCAGCATCTTCACAAGCTGCTTGATGTGGGCCTGTCTTTTCCCAGGACAGACATTTGTTCATCACCTTGGACTTGCTGCTGCACATGTCACTACTCATCACAATGCAGCTAAATGCATGCAAAGTGTAGGCAGCAATAGCAGGAAACCCTGATTATTTATTTATTCCAAACAATATTAACCAATGGAAGGAGTCTGCTTGGATTGAAGTGCAAATAGATCTAGACTTAAATGTTGACTCTACAAATGTGGAAGCCTGGCCAATTTACTTAACCTTATTGAACCTCAATTTCCTCATTTGCAAAAGAAAGATAATCTTAACTATCTCTCAGGATTGATGTAAACACCAAATGAGAATATTAGTCGAAAGTGGGAAAGTGGTTAGCCCAGTGACTGTCACTTAGGTATCTGGACTATTTCACCACCTTTTGTTGTCTGTAATTACTCATTTCCTTTTTTTGGACTTATTTATGAATGATGTTGGACTTTTTTCAAAAACCAAACATTTAAAGGATGAAAATTTGTCACCATTCAGGCTCTGAGAACATTTCTAAATGATATTCAAAATTCAATGGTGGCAATTTCAATGGAATAGATTACAAACAAATACACATTTAGATGTCTAGCTCTGTTTACTTTGTTAAAAGTCAATCAAATTCACCAGAGAGAAGGGAGGAGAATTTTACAAAAAGGGTTGAAGGAGAGTTTATGGGAATAAAAATTTCACCTTTTTTATGTCTTGTTTTCAGTGGTAATTATATCAGTGTTTATAGCTCTCAAAACTCAATGAACTAAATATCCATACTTTTTCATTTTATCTTACCTGTAGCTCAGTTTTTTAAAGTACCCATGGTGCTTAAAATATTATTCAAAAAAGTTATACTCTCTATATCTGTAAAGACTTCATAACATGAATCTCATTGATTTGTTAGTTGAGGCTCATATATTTAAGTGCTGCTTGTAAGACCAGGTATTAGTATACCAAATTAAATTTATGGGGCGTGTGGGGTGTGTATGCTTATTGTTAGATGATATCACTCATTTTTAGTGTTTGCTTTTCTCTTATGCTTGAACCTATAACCTCATGTACCTTGGCCCATTGTAAAATACATAGGACAATTGTTTATTGAGTTTAAATAGAAAGTCTATGCATTTACAATTTATTTTAAAATAAATTATGGGTTTTCATCCATAAGTGAAAGTCAGGGATTGTTCTCTGCCAAGGAATGACTTTATTATGTATCATTTGAGAAAGAAATACCTACTAAAAATTATTAAAGTGTAACATCCAGTTTAACATAAACACATTTTAGTTAAGTTAGTGAAAATGTGAGGATAGAAGTTTGCAGCCATGTTTTCATGTGGGTTTTCTTTTCAAGTTTTCTTTAAGCTTGTTACTGTTCATTATTTTCTCTTTGATCTATTTAGCCGTTGAATCAAAGTTAATTAAAATTTTCACATGAGAACCATAGTTCACTTGCTTAAGGCATGTGTTTTAGATAGTATTAACATACTATGTTCATCTGAAAGTTCTTAAAACTGGACTCTAAGAAATATATATTCCTAATATGATGGTTGTTTACTACCCCCAAGTAGTTTCAAAATGTTTAATGCCTTCTTCATTCTCTGAATAAATGACATATTTTAAGTTTTATTTTATTTTTCCACATAAACATTTTAAATAATATATTAGTTACATCAAAATATATTTAGAAATTAAAAAAAATATGTTTAGTTATGTTTTATGAGATAATTATTTATATCAGACAAAAACATGGTTTTCATTTTGAAATGTTATTTTGGGTCACTTTACAATGTTATGACAAGTTATGAATAAATAAGTGAGATCTACCCTTTGATGCTTGAAGGAGGCTATTACAAATTATTTCAGGCTTCAAAAATTGCATAGAAAGAATAAAGTAAATAGTATAATATTTTTATTCTTGGGAGAATTACCTCTAACCATTGTAAATATTGTATTGTAGATAGTCTAAGTATTATCTTAAAACGTTAATTACTCCATCTCTACTAAAAATACAAAAAATTAGCCGGGTGTGGTGGCGTGCACCTGTAGTCCTAGCTTCTTAGAAGGCTGAGACAGGAGAATCGCTTGAACCTGGGAAGCAGAGGTTGCAGTGAGCCAAGATCACGCCACTGCACTGCAACCTAGCAACAGAGCGAGACTCCCTCTCAAAAAAAAAAAAAGTGTTGATTACTTTGGTGTTTTAAAAATAACATTGATTTTTTTTCTCTCATGATTTTGAAACTATTAGGTCAAGAGTATAAAAGTAAGTGATATTTTAAGGCGTTGCCAACTTAATAGTGCTGTCTCTTCATTTGTGAAACAGTTTTCTTCTTGAAATCCCTAGGAAGTGAATACATTTAGTGTTCTAAAATGAGAAAATCAGAGTCTAATTCATTTCCTGTGTTAAGAAAGAAAGTGATTATGTGTCGTTTTAATCTGATACCTTACTGTAAATAATAACTTTTTATAAATTCATTTGCTAACTGAAAAGTATTTGAACAGATTATTCAAACAAAGCTCATACATTGCTAATGTTGGTTGTCACTGCCTTCAAAAAAGAATAATCATTCAGGTGCAAAAAGCTACTGATTCTTATGTGAAATAGTGGCCACAGACAGCCCAACATTTGAATGAAAATTGTAAATGAATGAAAGATATTACAGTACTTCATAGCAACATCTAACTGTCTCTATAACTAGATGTACATATTTGATTACTTATTTTGCTCTGTAAATTTCCTGTTTAGATATTTTGTGGATTTTTTTCCTATTAGTTAATTGGTCTTTTCTTAATATATAGAATTTCAGTGTATTTTCAAGATAATATTCCTTTGTCTGTTACTTAATGTTCAAATATTTCCTCCCAGAGAATAGCCTGCCATTTTTTCTTTAATGATATATTCAGACACTCATACTTTCAAGATAGTGAGTCAGTCATTATTTTAACTTACATTTTGTGGGTTTCTTTTTCATGCAAAGGCTGTCTTGTTTAGGAATAGTTTTTAATCTCGAAGAAAGGAAACTATTCTCCTATATTCTCCCCAAAGTTTAAATTTTTTTATTACATGCAAGTCTATCATTTATTTAGAATATATTTTTGTGTGTGTGTATGGGTGAAGTAGGGATCTGGTAATTTTTTATTGTTTGGTATATATTTTATTGTTTGATATTTTTTACAGTTGTCTCAGTAGCATTTGAAGACTGTTTTCTCCCAGCTCATTTGCCCTGTACTCTCTGCCTTACATTGGCTTTCTATGTAGCACAGGCCTGTTCCTGGACTCTCTGTTCTGTTTCTGTGGCCTGTTTGACTGTCTCCAGGTCAATTGGCTTACTATTTAGCCTTAATATTAAGCTGGTAAGTTTTGAATATTATCTTCTTCCTTCCCTGTAGTCTTTCTGTGTCTTAAGTGTGGCTCCTCTAAATAGTAGATATCTGTTCATTTAAAAACCATCCTAGCATTCTCTGCTTTCTATTATTTTAGTCTACTTACATCATCTTGTTTGATATTCCTGTCATATATGACATTACCTCTAATAGTTTATATTGTTCATCCCTCCTTCCTTCCTTCATCCTTTCTTCCTTCCTTTATTCTCTTTTCTTTCCTTTCCTTCTTTCTCTTTCCTTCCTTCCTCCCTTTATTCCTTTTTTCCTTTTGTACTTTCTTTGTCCTTCCTTCCTTTCCTTCTCTTCTTTTCTTCCTCTTTCCCTCCCTTCTTTCCTTCCTTCCTTTCTCCCTCCCTCCCCCCTCCTTCCTCTCTCTCCCTCCCCACTCCCTTCCTCCCCACCCTCCTTCCTCCCTCCTTCTCACTCCTTCCTTCTTCCCTCCCCTCCTCCACTCTCCCCTCCCTTCCTGCCCTTCCCTTCATTCTCCTGCTATTTTCTTCCTCGAATTCCAATCTGTTTTTTTATCTGCTACCTGGATCTCCCTTGTGGCCCTAGAGTGAGGTTCACCACTTTCTCAAGGTCTTATGAAAGATTTAATTCTGTGTTTAAAGGTGCTTACAGATACAATTAGACACTTGAACTTCTCTATCAGTGGGACAGTTTAACATAATCTTTCTTCACCCCTCCATTTGTCATTCAAATTAAATATTTTAATATTAAGCTTTTAAAATATAAGTGTACTTGCTTGGGGTGCAGGACAACATGGTCTAACTTCCAAGTCTTTGGGTGCTCTTAAGCACAAGTGAAGGATATTTTTTCTGAACAAAGCTGCCACAAGCTTGGAGACCATCTGAAACTGAAAAATGAAATTTTAATGAAAAATGCTCTTCTCTTGGATGTTACCACAGACCTTTTCACTATTTCAAGAAATGCAAGTAGGATCCGAGCTGGTCCTATGGTCAAGAGGTGTCCATTGTAGATGCTAGATCTCTTGATTAGATATTGGAATGCAATGCTTTTTAGGATCTATTTCTTGATGTCAACTTTGGAGAAACTTTCTCTAGTTGGGAGATTACCCAGTATTATCTGGGTGGGCCAAATCTAATCATGAGTTCTGACAAGCAGAGAATCTTTCCATTTGTGGTCAGAGGGATTGATAATTACAGAAGAAGGATCACAAAGATCTGATGTGAAAAATATTCCACCCACTGCTATTGGCTTTGAGTTGGAGAAGGCTGTGAGCCAAGGAATGCACTGGTGGAAGCTGGAATGACCCTCAGCTGATAGCCAGCAAGAAAATGCAAATAGTCCTACAACCTCAAGGAACTGAATTCAGCCAGCAACTCCAATGAGCAAGGAAATGGACTTTTTCCTAAAGCCTCCAGAAAGGGATGAAATTCATAATTTTAGCCTGGTAAGACCCGTGTTGGACTTCTTCTGATCTAGAAAACTGACCTAGAAAAACCAACGCAACCTTTTTGTGTTGCTTAACTTGCTCCTTTTTGGTAATTTGTTGTGGCCACAAAATAAAACCAATACAGAATATAATTATCTTTCCTTTTAAATAGTCATAGAGAGAAAGGAGAAATATAAGGAAATATATGAAGATAGGTGATTCTAAGTAAAACTTTTTTCTTCTGTGAAGAAGACCAAAGTTCTGGTTGAGCTTTGTAATCTGAGCCCAGTAATCTTTTTCTTAGACTGGTATTTCCTGATGAATGGATAATGGTGACAAATTGCTACTGGTGCATATGCATGAGAAAAAAAGAATCAGAAACCTCAATTCAAATCAAAATTCATTTATAGCTTTGTATTTTAATGTGGAATAATTGATTTTACCACGTTTCTTTTTCTGTCAAAAAAGGAGCTATATTTAATCTGTTTCTCCAAGGAATTTTAGTTGGTTAACTTCTTAACAGCTACTCTGAAAGGCAAAATGCTATTACGATCCCCTTACATTATTGCCAAGATGAATGTATCACGGCTGACCTTTCATTTGGAAATTAAGTCCCTGGGTAATCTTGTTTCCCTTTGGAGCATGTTATTCAGAGAAGTATCATATATATGGTCCTGTGGTTGTTATTAATGTTACGCTGGTGGAGATAAGTCATGAAAACATATCTTAGTTCTGGCTGGGGGCAATCTGTCTCGCCTGTAATCCCAGCACTTTGGGAGGCCAAGGCAGGTGGATTGTTTGAAGTCAGGAGTTCAAGACCAGCCTGGCCAACATAGAGAAATCCCATCTCTATTAAGATACAGAAATTAGCTGGGCATGGTGGTGGGTGCCTGTAATCCCAGCTGCTAGGGAGGCTGAGGCAGGAGACTTGTTTGAACCCTGGAGGCGGAGGTTGCAGTGAGCTGAGATGGCACCTCTGTGCTCTAGCCTGGATGATAGAGGATGACTTCATTTCAAAAAAAGAAAAAAAGTAACATTAGTTTCTGCTTATGACTTTGATTTTACTGGGTTTTAGGATTTTAGAAGGATAAAAAAGGAGAGAAATGAAAGTGCAAGGGTTGGCTATTATTTTGCTTTTTCCCATTTTTCTTCACCTAATAGTGATTATCCATTTCTACACAAAACATCTTAATATTCATAAGCCTGTTCATGATAGTGTGCCTCTTTGTTATCAGTAATAGAAAAAGAAGGCTGAGAAAAAAATGGATTGAAGGTATGCATATGAAACTGAAAAGGAACGAGTAGTAATCACACTTATTATTATGACTAAATCCTTCTAGCAAAAAATAAAGTATTTCAAACAATTTTTTAAAATTCTAAATGTTATACTAAGTTAGCTTTCACATTTTGTTTCTTTCTAATCTATTTCTGTTATGATTTAGGAAAGGCAGTCAATCTGGTACCTTTACTTTGGTGTGCAAATACAGAACTGAAAAATGTATATGAATAAAGAAATAAAACTCTATGTATTAACCTGTTAACCAGCATGAGAGAAAATATACACAGGCTGTAAGAAAATCATGTAGTTTAGATTATAATTTAAAAGTGGGGGCTGGGCATGGTGGCTCAGGCCTGTAATCCCAAGACTTTGGGAGGCCAGGGTGGGTGGATCACAAGGTCAGGAGATTGAAACCATCCTGGCGTACATGGTGAAACCCTGTCTCTACTAAAATTACAAAAAAAAAAGTAGCTTGGCATGGTGGTGTGTGCCTGTAATCCCAGCTATTTGGGAGGCTGAGGCAGGAGAGTTGCCTGAACCAGGGAGTCTGAGGTTGTAATGAGCTGAGATCACGCCACTGCACTCCAGCCTGGTGACAGATGAAGACTCTGTCTCAAAATAATAATAATAATAATAATAATAATAATAATAATAATAATAAAAGGGGCCTCTAGAGTGGTTAAGAATGTAGGCCTTGTGACAGCCTGCCTCGTTCTGGCTACTTGATTTGGGGAAATTTTTTAGACTTTGTAGAGTACCTCCATTTTTCATGTGTAAAATGGACATTATTATTGTACTTACTTTCTACCATTGTCACAATAATTAAATGTGTTAACATGTAAAACCTTAGAATATTTCCAGTCACAAGGCAAATACTTAATAAATAAGTATTGACTATTAATTTAAATTTAAATTTTACATGCTTTCAAACATACACAGAAGTAGAGAGTTGCTTCTATCAGTATCTGGATCCTTTTTAATAATTAGCTACCATGTATATATTATAGAGGTGCTAGAACTACACAAGCTTTACCATGTTTTAAATGTCTCTCTTTTTTCTCTTACCTTTTTCTGACTATTTTAAAGCTCTCATTTTACCTCTGCATGCTCAAATATGCATCTCTTAAAAATGTGAAATATAGGCTTAAAAAAACCTTGATGCCATTTTCCCAGCTTACAAAATGAAAATAATTTCTCTCTGTTATCTAATGCTCAAACCACAGTTAGATTTTTTTCTAATTTGTTTAATATATATGTATATTTGTAGCTATTGGTTGGAATCAGAATCCACACAAGTTGTGCATATTGCCTGTGCCGTATCTTCTATGTTTTTCTGTTTTCCTCCCACTTTTCAATGCCAGGTTTGTTAAGGTATAATTTGTATTCAGTAAAATTTGTTTCTTTTAGGTGCACAGTTCTGTGGATTTTGACAAACACATGCAGTCATGTAACCACTACCATAATGAGGAAATTTTCTCATGCTTTTTTAAGTCCATCCTCTCCCCACGCACCTTGGTTCCTTGTAGCCACAAATGTGTTTCTCTGACCCTATTGTTTTGTGTATCTTCTCCAGAATATGATAAAAATGGAGTCATGTGATGTGTTGTCTTTTGAGTCTACCTTCTTTCACTTCACATAATTATTTTTGGATTCACCATGTTGTTGTATATTAGTAGCTTGTTCCCTTTTCATGGCTTAGCATTACTGTACCATATGGATGTTGCCACAGTTTGTCTATCTAGTCATCAGTTAATGAACGTTTGGGCTATTATGTCATTTGGCTTGTTTTGTGTGATTATAAATAAATCTGATATTAACATGTGTATATTAACTTTTTGTGTGGATATATATCTTCATTTATTTTGGGTAAATGCCTAGGAGTATTGACCTAGGTTTACTAGGTTATGTTGTTAGTGTATGTTTAATCTGATACAAAACCACCAAACTGTTTTCCAGAGTGGCTGTGTCATTTTGCATCTCCAAAGCCGTATCCGATCATTTCAGTTGCTCCACATCTTTCCCAGTACTTGTTATTTTCAGTAACTTAAAAATGATTATTTAGCCATTTTAATAAGCATAGAGTGGTATCTCATAGTTTAACTTGCATATCCTAATTACTAATGACTTTGAGAATCTTGTAGTGTCCTTGCTTTTCTTAGACCTTTTAGTTGAGACTAGTCCTCTAAAACTTTTTTTTCCCATTACATTGACTGATTGAGGAAACTGAAACAGATGTCCTATTTTTTTCTTCATCGTTTTATTTAACCTGATTCTTGAGCATTCATTATTCTTATAAACTGGAAATAAGCCTGTAACACTTGGTTATATTTCAAGTTTGTTTGTTTTGGGGAAATGCTTGGTAGGCTGTTAATTTAACATTACATCACTTTAGGAAGGCACTGATGTCTGATTGACATTAGATTCAGATGCTACTTCCATCTTAAAGTTGCCCATAAACGCTTTATCTAGTGGCTTTATCTATTTACCTTTTCCTAAACCAATTATTTCACTGGATACTACAAAAAGTGACGCATTCTAATTTTATTTTTCTGCTAACTTTATCAGTTGGATTTCTTCTGAAAAGGAAGACTTTGCCTTATCTACAAGGACTACCTGTTTATCCTGTCATTTATATAGAAAAGTTTATATAGAAAAATTAGAATTGCTAATTTCTAGTGCATGGTTTCCTAGAAGCATCCAGTCATAATTAATGGGTAGTGGCGGTGATTTATTTTCTTGTTGTCTTTTTCTTTTAGTGTCATTATGAATTCCTGGTCTTTTAATATATTCATTATCTTTCAATCAATTTTAGTGATTCCTGTTGATATTCAAATTGAGGATATAAAGAGATAGTAAAGAAAAGTATAGAAGCAGATAGGTTATCATATGCACTTGAAACCAGTTTCTTCTCTGGCTCTGTGTATGCACCAATCTCACATAGATACCCAGAACAATTGTTTAAAAGCTGGTACTACTTTATGGGGTTTAATGATTAATGATTTGGGGAAAAGAGTTCATATTTGAGAACACATAATTTTTCCTATTTTTTTGAGTCTTTGGATTTTTCACTGGTGTTCAAATAAATATCTTCCTCTTTCGCATTTCTATATACATAGTTTATATTTTTTTTGGTTGCTGTTATAAGTCAGGTCTTTTGGTTCATTAAATATGCATTTGAAAATTTATATCTTTTAGATGTATTTTCACCTGTATATATATACATTTTCTTTTCTGCATGCTAATTTTTACATTTTCTCTATTACTTTTATCTTTTAATGTTTGCAGTAGTTTTTCAGTTTTTTTTTTGCAGTTATTCAGACATTTATTTACAATTAGGGATAATTCTGCCTTTTCTTTTCTAATTCTCCCATCTCTAATTGCTTTGCCTTGTTTAACTGTATTGGATAACATTTCCAAGACAACATTAAATTAGTAGTACTGGCGATAGTGGATGTACTTTTCCTATTTCTGAGTTTATAGTGTTTCTGGCATTTCCCTAGTAAATAAAATTTGGCTATTATTGTTGTATATTTGGCTTTTGTTCTTATAATATTGTTATTATAATATGTAAAAATGGAAACAATTGGTTTAATATATGGTACTCTGTCTCAGAGCTGGCCAGGAGCAACAAATGGCTTTTTACGTTAGAAAGTTTATCAGTGATGAGATTTTTACTTTTTAAATTCCTGGTAATGAATGCATTTGCACAGTGTGTGCACTTGTCTACTCTGGCCTGTACTCCATGCTGGCTCCCTCTGCTCCAGCCCCTCCCACCCTCCCTCCAGACAGCATGGCCAACATCCCTTAGGGGTCAATTTTCCTGCTTCTTCCAGTCTACATTGTGGGTCCCTTCGGTATCCATTTGCTGCCCGCATTCCAAGAGTGCTAGCTCCTCCCTGGGTGCTGCTTCCTGGGTGTGAGCTCAGCATTGTATTCTCTTGGCACTCGTTCAGGCTGGTCACTCTGAGTCGCAACCACACTTGGGGAAAGAGTGGGAAGGGCAAGCATTTCTGGTACATGAGCCTCAAAAAGACTCAGAAAATTGTGCATTTAAGGACATTTGTGACCTAAAACTCTGTGAAGAACAAAAGTATCAATGGTAGTCTGAAACCAGCCCAGGGAGGGAAATGGAACCCCTGAAGGGGTTGTTGGCCTCGGTGGCATCCTGTGCACCCCCTTTCTCTCTGCTCTCTGCACACCGGGTGCTGAGCACTCCTAGGCCTCTGCACATCACTGGCTTCCCCGCTTCTCTGTTGTGCAGTACATCTTCAGGTACTATCAAACTGTCAAGTGTGTTGCATTCCTTTGATTACTTTCTGTCAAGAGTGTCACCTCCTAAAACTCTGGCCTCCCTTCTTATTTATTGCTGTGAGCTCTGTCAGCCTTGTGGTCAGATGCGTGATATTTGGAGTCTGGCTTGCTGCTGCTTATTTCTCCACTCGGCCTCTGGCAAGTTCCCTCTTCTTTAATTGCATGCCAGTGCTTTATGCCCTATTTTCCTTGCTCATAGTTTTTCTTTTCTACAAAGCCTCCTTCTTTTAGGTGTTTAGGTTTTTTTTTAAAGCACTTTTTCTTTTTTTGTTCTGTTTCTGTTTTAAGTTTGAGTTTTATTTTTAAACCATTCACATCATGCTATCCATTACATCTGGTCTCAGCTTCCTCTCTGTTGGAAAGATTTGAATTTTTTTTTTTAATTTAGTGTTTAAAATTTTATTTCAACAGTTTTTGGGGCACAGGTGGCTTTTGGTTACTCAAACAAGTTCTTTAGTGGTGATTTCTGAGATTTTGGTGAACACATCACCAGAGCAGTGTACACTATACCCAGCATGTCATCTTTTATCCCTCACTACCCCCACCCTTCCTTCCGAGTCTGCGAAGTTCATCCTCTCATTCTTATGCCTTTGTATCCTCATAGCATAGCTTCCAATTATGAGTGAGAACATAGTGATGTTTGGTTTTCCATTGCTGAGTTACTTCACTTAAAATAATGGCCTTCAACTCTATCCGAGTTGCTGTAAAGGCCATGATTTCATTCCATTTTATGGCTGAGTGGTATTCCATGACGTATATATACTATGTTTTCTTTATCCACTCATTGGTTGATAGGCATTTAGGTCAGTTCCATATTTTTGTAATTGTGAATTGTGCCACTATAAACATATATGCGCATGTGTCTTTTTTATATAATGACTTGTTTTCTTTGGGTAGATACCCAGTAGTGGAATGGCTGGATGGAGTGGTAATTCTACTTTTAGTCCTTTAAGGAATCTTGATACTGTTTTTCAAAGTGACTGTACCATATTTGAATTAATTTAATAGGAAAACCTGAAAGAAGCCTTGGACTCAGTTATTAAACCCCATTTTACAGATGAGGAAGCTAAGGCACCGAGAAGTTACTTAACATGTCCAAGGCAGAGGCAGATTCATGCCCAGCCCTCCAGCTTCAAAGTGCATGCCCCTAATCCCTGTGCTGAATAAGACCCATGCATACTTCCTTTCTTTTCATTCCTTCCTTGCCTTCCTCATCCCTTTCCTGCCCTCTTTCTGTTTCTCACTTCTTTCTCGCTTTTCCTCTTTTATTCTGCATTCCATGGCACTAATGAACATTCTTTCAGTCACGGACACACGGATGCATAAAACCATCATTTGCCATTCCCTGGTCCTCATTGTGTGAGGTCCTTTGCCAAGTGTTGCTTTCTACATCATGATTCAAAAGCCACTCACGCTGAAGCTGCTAGGGATGGGAGTCCAGCCCAAGAATGGTCAGCAACGTCTTCTAAGAGCAGTTTCTCAGCATCGCCTGGGTTTCGTCTCTAAGCCCAGCTCACACTATTCATCTTTCCCCTCTTATACTCCCTGACAATGCCATTGCAGGGCCCATTTCTCAAGGAATAAACTCAATAAACTCAAAAATGATATGCTCACAATCTGGCCCGGCTCAGGTCTGTGGTCTTAATTTTTTTTTTAGTCCTGATTTAAGATCATTTGTCTTTTGATGCCTGTGTTTATGATTGATGGATGCCCTTCAAAGTAAATAAAGTGATGTCTTAAAAGCACTTTATAGTAGGCTTAGAGACTTCCCAGAGAACTTTTTGCAGAAAGAAGGACAGGAAGATTGTTTCAGGCCATTCTAAGATGGACATACTCACACACTGAGTGCCAAGATCCTGGGGGAATGGAGGAAATGTGTTTACTGAGTTTTAAGGGTCTTGAGTATATCTGCTATCTTCCCACATAGATTTAGTGAACACAGACACTGAAGTTCCTTCATTTTTATTAACTTTTGAGAGTCTTTAGTACCTCTGAACACCATACTCAAATTTGTAAGGAAGTATTTCACTTGGACAGAGCTTCAGTATCTTGTCATGTTTTATAATATTACTTCATACCCCTTAATTACTGTAAGTGTAGTTATTTGTTGTAATGTCTTTAGCTTTGGGTTGAGCTTTCTAGATAAAGGTATATTTACAGTTATTTTAGCATTGCTATATGTACTAATATCATGAATATATCTGGAGTTCCTATCAGTCTCAAATTTCTAGTAACTAAATGATATCTTTGAAGTTGATAATCCATCCCAGAAATTAATTAAATCATAGTTTCTTATAGAATGGAAAAAATAAGTTCTCTGGTAAAGTATATGGATTTTTTTGCAAGAAATAATTGTACAGAAAATACACTGAGAAAAAAGCAAGAATAACTACTGAGGAAGAAAAGAATAGAAGGCACCATCCATTCAAAAAAGTTTAGAGTTTCCTGTATTTATAGAACACTTTTTCCAAGACTTGAAGCCCCTTGGTGTAGGCATAGAGTTAAGATTGACACACAAAATACTTGGAAACAAGTAATCTAGTGTAAGTGCCATATAGAAAGTATCGAGAATAACAGATATAGTCAAGTGGAAGTAATACCTTTTGGCCTTTGACAATTTGGGTATATTAATGAAGGGATCATAAATTGGGACTAGTAACAGTAGTCCTCTCACAAGGCATTTGGAGGACTAACGGGGCAAAGTGCCTGACACTTACTGAGTGCTCAGTACATGTTTCCAATTGGAATAACTGAAGAGCAATGGTGTGAAATCTTCCTAGTTCTGTGTTATTAGCTGTACACTTTCAACTGTTAGCTGGGAGGAATGACATTCTGTCTTCAAGTGGAGCAATCTGAGCAGGATGCATGCCTGAATAGAAGGCCTTTACCCTTTTCTTCTAAAGTGATCTAAGACTGTGCCACCAGCAGGCCAGAGCAGTCCACCAGAAGTAGTTTTTGGGGTCTGTGCCACTGCTTGGAAAGATGATTAGAAGGTCAGAGTTCTGTATAATAAAATAGATGTCTATAATTTTAGCCTGGAGAGATTATTTATCTTTTTTTTTTATCTTAAAAGAAGTAATTGCTAAATTTTCTTCATTACAATACCCACTGGCTTATACATTTTCTAAATCTTACCTTTATATTCTTACTACAGTGTTTTGACTTGTCTCCACTCTTGTCCTTTTATGTTTTCTCTAAAATTCATTAGCCTCCATTGCCGTTTAGAAGGTAAGACATACATTATTGGGACGATCTGTTTCTTTAAGACTTTTCCTAGACTAAGCTAAAAACAAGAGAAGTTAGAAAGCATACTTAATATGATAAAGAAGGAAGTGAAATATACGTTAGACAGCAGCACTCTTGTTGAATAAGGAGAGAATGATGTATGGTCTGAATCACAGTTGCTTTCCCGTGGCATTTTCCAGATCTTTATTTTATTCACCCTGAGACACCAATTTACTCCTAAGAACATCAGGGAGAAGTGGAGACTAACAAATGGCTATTGAAGACTTAAATCAAATTGATGAAGTTTACTATCTCACTGAGCTACAGGTGGTCTTCTGATTCTCTCTAGGAACTTGATGACTGATCTTGGCAAGCACAAAAATGCTCAGCCTAAAAATTTAATTAAAAAGCAAAGCTTGGAACTCCCTCTTCTAGGTATACACGATCAAAGCCAATGATTCTACTATTGATGACACTGTTTTCTCTAATTGTTACTAGGATGTCTGAGGGGTTAATGTTTCACATGGTTTTTCCAGGGGTTATTATCTGTTACCAGATCATGCGTTTCGGTATTTCTTTTAAGTTTAACCTCAAGGGAATAAAAACACTTCTTTAAATCCCTATAAAATCATTTTCTTTTCTCATGCCTGCTGTGACTGCTCCTTTGAGGAGGCGGGTGAGCTTTTTCTCTAGCAAATTTGCAGAAGCATGTTTACTTAACCTTGCTCTGTTAGTCCATATTTTGCGAACATATATGTGAAAAGACATTTTTTTCTTGTTTCTATGTTTCTTTGTAATACTTTTCAGGGAATGAAACAATTGTTATATTTTAAAGAATTCTTCAGATATTGTTCTCATTTCTTCAAATATGATGACAATCTCTTGCAGTTTAGCTTATAAAGTGTCTTCAGATAGTCAAGAGCATGTGATATTTTCTAAGTGATGGGGAGATGATTATGATAAAATATTGATATGGAGAACTTTGCTTGCTGAAGGAATGACGGGGTGACAAAATATCCTTCCTTTATTCTTATCTGTCATTCTCTCAATTTGCACATTTCCTTAAATACATTATACTCATATTTTAAAACTTATATTTTTGTCCTTTATTTAAAAAAAATCAGATTTGCTGTGTTAGGGTACAACCTTTTCTATGGCTGACTCAGGCCTGTTTATCTGAAACATTGGTGGTTTAACTTTTTTCTTGTTACAGAATAACTAGAACTGCAATAAAAAATTGTCTTGCAATACCAGTAGTTTGCTTTTCCAAAACTTATCTGATGAGAAAAAAGCACTGTATTTTATTTGAAAAATAAATGGAAAATGAGATATTACCAAAACCTTTTAACAGAGAAAAATCACTGCTTTAATTTTGTTTTCTTTTCAGATGAAAGTAACCCTTCCTGAATAATCAGTTTTACGTTTTTGTTTTGCTCTAAGCACAAGCACTGAATGGAAGTGAGGTGTTTTTCTCTCTCTTTCCTTTTGTTTTCTCCAGAAATGTATTTTATATAATGCTTTAGGAAACATGGGAGATATTTTTATGTTGGTGTATAAATTCAAATGTCCAGCTTAAGAAATTGAATGAAAGTTAAACATCAAGGTTTTTCTATTTATAAGAAGCAAATTACTATAAATCTCTACCATCAGTAAATGTGGTAATTTGAGTTTTCCCTGTGAAATTCTGATTTTAATTACTTCATACTGGATAGTTTAACCATTCTCATTTATATCCGAATATTATTTTGGAAAGGCTTTATCAAAAACTATAATTTAGATGAAAATGGGTTGTCAAGGCTGTATTTATAAATTTATCCTGTGGCATTTTAAACCATGACCTTGAAGAACAGATTAAGTGATATGATGGCATGTTCCTGGTGTTAATGCATTATCTCTCCTAATGACTTGGTTAACCATAACATAAACTCATTCATGAAGACTAACCCTGAGGGGAAGAAACAGCAGAACCTGTCAAAAGATTCATGTTTAATTCTTTAAACTTCACATTTTTACTTTGCTTTGTTATGGACATATTCCAGTTATGTATTTCTTATATGGAGTCTCTTCACATCCAAATCATAGACAGAACTCTGCTACTGACTCGTGGTTAGGGCATCAGGCTTCCATCTTATTTTTAGTTTTGCTTATCTTTCTGAGCCCAGAAGACCAACAGTTCTGAGGGGATATTGGTCTCTTTTAAAGTCTTAGAGAGAGAAAGAGAAAGAGAGAGAGAGAAATGGGGGTTTTGCTTTCTGAAATCTAATCTGTTTCTTACGTATGAGGAGAATGTTAATACATACGTTCTCTTTTACATTTGTTTTTTTTTTTCTGTCCTGCCAGCACCTTATTTGTTCTTTTGGAAGCCATTTTATTTTATTGGTTGTTTCTTTTGATTTTTTTTTTAATTGACTTCTTTGTCTTTTTACTTTCATTTAATTTTTTTCTTCCCAAGGATGCTTATTTAAGATGGTTTCCCTATTTCTCCTCTAGATTAAAAAATTCAATCATTTATCTTTCTGTTTTTCTCTTACTCAGTGTCACTCACACTTTTCTGACTGTTTTGAAAGAGTGTGAAAAGATATATTATTTCTTTTTATCTGTTCGAGACAGAGTTTTGCTCTTGTTGCCCAGGCTGGAGTGCAGTGGTGTGACCTCAACTCACTGCAATCTCTGCCTCCTGGGTCTAGGCGATTCTCCTGCCTTGGCCTCCCAAGTTGCTGGGATTATAGGCACCTGCTACCATGCCGGGCTAATTTTTTTTTTTTCGTAATTTTTAGTAGAGACGGGGTTTCCCCATGTTGATCAGGCTGATCTCAAATTCCTGACCTCAGGTGATCCACCTCGCCCTCCCAAAGTACTGTGATTACAGGCATGAACCACTGTGCCTGGCCAATGAATTACTTCTTGTAGTGGTGCCAGATGAACACCTAACCATGTGGGAAAATTGCTTCATTTTTTATAGTGAGATTATTCTGAGATGTAGGGGGCTTTTGCTTTAACTTGTTTAATTTGTTCTTCTCCATATCCAGCATCCTAACACAACATCACACACACACACACCCCACACAGACTCTTGCCTTTGTAAGTAAAAAAAATCTAGCTTGTGTTATGTAATGCTATATTAATTTTTGTATGCATTCAGTGAAGAAAATTTATGATCCATGTAGTAAAAACCTATTTTCTACAGTGCCCAATGC
This sequence comes from Cheracebus regulus, assembly GCA_963574635.1. Classification (NCBI taxonomy): domain Eukaryota; kingdom Metazoa; phylum Chordata; class Mammalia; order Primates; family Pitheciidae; genus Cheracebus; species Cheracebus regulus. The sequence continues at coordinate 58,234 of CAUYQU010096852.1, read as the reverse complement.
TCTGCTGGCCCTTAGGAGATAATCATTGATTGCCACATGATATGCATATGATCTAATTATGTATACAGCTAATTTTTCTGTCTTGGTCAAGTCCTTTCTGAAATTTCTTTCTGATTTGCAAAAAGAATGGACACTTCAGTGATTTTCTTCTAAGGAGCATATCAAAGGTAAGTTCAGTGATGTGTTCAGCCTAGCAAGTATTTGTTTAATCCACCATACTCCTCAGAACTGTGTGGGGTATGGAGAAGCCAAGCTCTGCATAGTTTTCTGTCCATAAAAGAGATTATTGCACATCTGTGGGCAAAGGAAGTAAATGCAGGAATAGTTTGACAAACTCGAATTATATATATATTTTTACTTTTGTATAAAGTCCTACTGGAACATTCTAATCGCAGCTCCATCTCTGTCTGTGAGAACTCTCTCAAATTCATTTTCTTCCTTATCGTGCCTGGACATCGTAGTTGAATGACTCTAAAGAATACTCATTGGCACTTCCATTCCATCATCAGCTTTTTCAGCATAATTCACTCTGATGTTCCTCAGACCTAGGATAATACAGCATTCACTTGACCTTCTCCTGAGCCTGGGATGTATTGCTACAGTTGAAGAACATTATGGACACAGTTGGGATACTGTTGTAGAATATAATGGAACAGCCCTAAGTTAATATGTAACTTTTAACAGTAGATTTATCTAACTTTTACATTACCGAAGTAGTATCTTGCTGTGACCACAGCCTTCCTTCTTTTCACTTCTTATAGTTTATCTTCGCTCCTATTGCTCCAGCTTTTTTTCCCTCAAGAGAAACAGCCTGCCTACCAGCCTACCTCTAGGCTGTTAATTCCTCCCACAATGGCATCCTGTCCTTGGTTTCTCTGTTTTCCCTGTTCTCTATCTGACACACTGTCTCTCTCTGTCTCCCTCTCTCTCTGTCTCTCGCAGTGTGGCTGAACTGCTGCCTCGGCATCTTTCTTGTATCCCTTGCTCCCCTGCTTCTGTGCCTCACCTTACAGCAGAATTCCCACACCTGCTATTACTTCCTTTACCTTCTTGTTCCTATACATATGGGATGAACACTTCCTTAAACACTATCAGACAGTGATACAGACTGGCATCATTGCTAATGCAATGGTCTTCAACTGCATCTGAGCCCCAGAGCTGCCTGTGTTTCTCTTACTTGTTTTTTTTTGTTGTTGTTATGTGCTCAGTCATTTCCTAGGATTTTTTTTCTAACCCCCTCCACCAACTGCCTACTGATTGCCATCCACTTCCACTTGATCCCTTCCTGCTTAGAGCAGCTCTGTAGCACAGAGGTTATGAGAAGACACTCACCATTCAGACTGTGTTCAAGCCTTTGCTCTCCAAGCTATTTTATGATCCTAGGTGATTTACCTTCTCTTTGTCATTATTTCTTTATCTGTGAAAGGAAAATAATAATGGCATCTACCTTGTAGAGTCATTGAGAAGATTAAATGAGTTAATATTACTTAAAATCATTTAGAAAAGCACTTGACACATAGTAGGAACTTTGTAAGGATCGGTTATTATAGCTTATTTAATTATTAATCATTGAGGCTGTTAGACCTCATGTATCTCTTTTTTGATCCTTCATATCTGCAATTTTGTCAATAACCCATGCACTCTTACTGTATTTCCTTCATTCTCAGAAACGGTACATTAAAAGGGCATTTCTCTTCTTGTTTCTTTCTGCCTCTGGCCTACTTTCATGTTTATCTCTCTTTTTCTTTCATACATTTAATCTATTCCTTGAAGTGAAATCTATACCCTGAGTCCACAAGCATGCTAAAGTTTCTCTCATTCTAAAAGTTATATCATCATTATCATTATCATCATGTACATCATTATCAGAAACAACAAAAGAAGGAAAAAAGAATATTCCTTTGATATTTCCTCATATGCTTTCCCAGGTCCTCTCTTCTTTTTTTCTCTTATATAGATTTTTTTTTTTTTTTTGAAAGATTGGGTTTCTCCCAAGGTGCACTCCCTTCTGGCTATAATTGCTGATATTGATCAAGGAACCTAATGATTAGATGATTGTGACATTTAAGGATTTGCTTTCTCTCTTTAGTCTACTTGGACTCTCTTCTGGATTTCACACTCTTAGCTAGTTTTGACTGTCATAACATAAATACCTGTGGTCAACCATCTACCCTCACCTGGTTCTGCCCTCGGCTCTGACTCTCCTTGTTTTTTTTTTCATAGGTTTTCATTCTATTTCCTAAATATATGCTTTCCCCTAGGTCCAATTTTTCACCATGATCCTTTTTTTACGTATGTTCCCGGGGTAATTTAATCTATTCCCATGATTTATCTTCTATATTTACTGTGTGTGCCAGTGACTCACAAATCTCTATTTCTAGCCCAGAACTCTCTCCTGAGTCTTCAGACCACTTTCCAAATATTTCCTAGATGTGAACACCCATAGGCATCCCAAATTCAGTACATCTAAAATTAAATTCATTATGTTCCCAATTGTCATATTGCTCAAGCATAGTGACATCAACAGAGACTTGTATGCTGAATAGAATGGAGAGGAAGAACTCTAAGATAACTACCTGATTTTTGCCCTGGGCTATTGGGGTTGATAATGCAGGCATCCACTAAGATAGAAACACAGAAGCGGTATGACACACTACCTTAATTTGGACCTTTGTTTTCCTTTATATGAGCTATGCAAGAATCTCTGAATGGTTTTTTCCTTAATGTCACCTACTATTTATACTGTACACAGTTGACAATTATCATACTAGAACATTAAGCTGATCGTATACTGTTTTGCTTAAACTTTTTAGATGGTTTCCAACTACCTTCATTTTGTAATCCAACTCTTATGCAACATCCTTCATCGACCAGCCTCAGTTCTTGTCAGAATTCCTCTGCGAGCCTATGACACAGATCTGTTCCCCCATGTGGTACTCTTCCCTTTAATGCCTATATTCTTCTATTCCCATCCTCTGGATAACTTTTATTTATTCTTTCTGACCTGGTCCAGTTGCTCTCTCTTTGGGGAAGCCTTTCACAATCGTTCATGAAATTCAAACATTTATTTACTGTAATTTTCAAAGTGTTTTTAGATGGCAGTTATCACACTGGCCTGGAGCTATTTGAATTCCCCAAAAGCACTACATATTCCTATATTTCCAACACCCAGGGCATTGCCTGAAACTTAGCAGGGCTTAATGAATGCTTGAATGAAATTTCAACTAAGCATTTCAAAAAGCTAGAGGAGATAGTTTGTCTCAGTGTAGCTTAGAGTCAAGGTAGGGAAAATAGGGGAAAAAGAAGGGTATCAGAGGAAGACAGAAGACTGTAGGGGGTCAAAATGTTATCATATATGTAAGTTCCCCATGAAGGGAAAAGGAAGAAACTGAGAAGAAATATATCTTGTGTATTTAAAAGTATTTTATAGGACCTTGCAGTGGAAGAGATCGAATATTGGGAAATTGCACTCTAAAAGGAAAAAAGAATATTAATAAAGCTTAGACAACCAATGCACCCAAAGAATGACCAGACAGCAATGACACTGGAAGGAAAAAGAAAAGCCTGTGGAAAAGAAAAGCCTGAGCAGTGGAAGTTGTCAGAGACCATCTGCAAAAGAAAGGCGAGAGCTTTCTGCAAAAGAAAGAGCTCTTTGCAACTGCTTTGTACGCTTCTGCTAAGTAATAATGCTACAAAGCCACACACTTTTTTCTTTCTCTCTAAAACTCATTCAGAGAGCACTGAGCCCAAGCTGCATTCTCTCTAACTTGCCCTTAGCTGTATGGAAAACATCTTTGGCCTATAGCTAGTATACTATGCATAAACCTTCCAGTGCTCTGCTATTCTCCAGGGCTCTTTTTTTGGAGAAAATAAATGAAGCGATGTTCTGTAGAATGTTGACCATTATTCCTGCTCCTGAAGGGTACTGGGGCAGATAAGTCCAGGACAGTCATGAGAATCACTCTTCACAGTGTTTTTAAAGTGGGCTGGGAATGCCCACCTTGCATAGAGATGCAGAGAACTTCTACTATTTATGCCAATGCGGCCTCATATATAGGTCAGTTTGAAACAATATTAAATATCGTTTTGAATAAAAACTGTATGTATACACATGTGCATGCCTTTTGTGTGTGAACAACTGAAACAGTCTCTGTTTTCTCCTTAGAAATATTAGCTGCCTCCCTAGAGAATGTCACAGATGGAAGATACGCAACAGTTGGAACTGTGGCCATGATAGATGTGAAAGGAGGACCCAGTGGCCTTAGATCTCATCCATTGCAAGATCCTATAAAATATTGTTAAATTTATAAACTTTATTTTTAGAGCAGTTTTAGGTGTACAGAGAAATTGAGCAGAAAGTATAGAGAGTTACCAAATATCCCATCTGCACACATGCACAACCTCCCCAGTGAGACCAGCACTAGTGGTACATTTGTTACAATTGACGAACCTACGCTGACAGCTTATTATCATCCAAGATACATAGTTTACATGAGGGTTCGCTCATGATGATGTGTATTCTCTGTATTTGGAGAAATGTATAATAACACGTGTCTCCCATTGATAGCATACAGAACAGTTTCACTGCCTTAAAAATCCTTTAAAAATCCTTTGTGGTACACCTGTTCATACCTCCCACCTTCTTAACCTCAAGCACTGAAAACTAATCTTTTGATTGTCTGTTTGCCATATAGTTAGAATTGTATAGTATGTCATACAGTTAAACTTTAGAACTTATAGTTAGAATAATACAGTATGTAGCCCTTTCATACTAGCATCTTAGTAATGTGCATTTAAGTTTCCTCTACATCTTTTCATGGCTTAATGGCTCATTTCTTTTCAGTGCTAAATAATATCCCATTGTCTGGATATAGCAGTCTATTTATCCACTCATATAATGAAGGACATCTTGGTTACATCTAAGCCTTGACAATTACTAATAAAGCTTCTATAAACATTCATATGCAGGTATTTTTGTGGACATACAATTTCATTTCATTTCAGTAAATACCAAAGAGCATGATTGCTGGATTGGATGGTCATAAGAGTATGTTTAGTGTTGTAAGAAACTACCAAACTGTCTTTCAAAGCAGCTGTACCATTTTGCATTTCCACCAGCAATGAATGAGAGTTCTTGTTGCTCCACATCCTCACCAGCATTTGGTGCTGTCAATATTTTGTGTTTTGGCCATTCTAATAAGTGTGTAGTGGCATCTTGTTGCTTTAATTTGCAATTCTCTGATGACATACAATGTGGAGCATCTTTTCATATGCTTATTTGTCATCTCTGCACCTCGTTTGATGAGGTATCTTTTAAGGTCTTTGGCCAACTTTTAAATCAGGTGATCCATGTTCTTGTTGACTTTTAAGAATTCTTTGAATATTTTAGGTAACAGTCCTTTATCAGATGTATCTTTTGCATATATTTTCTTCCAGTGTGGGTAGTGTCTTCTCATTCTCTTGACATTATCTTTCTGGGAGCAGACATTTTAAATTTTAATAAGTCTAGTTTATCAATTATTTCTTTCATAGATCATGCCTCTGGTGTATCTAAAATACCATTGTCACACTCAAGGTCATCTAGGCTTTCTCTTATGTTGTTTTCTAGAAGTTTTATAGTTTTGCATTTTGTGTTCAAGTCTGTGATCCACTTTCATTTGATTTTTGTGAAGATGTAAGATCTGTTTCTAAACATTTTTTTTTAATGTGAATATCTAGTTTTTCCAGCACTGCTTTTTGAAAAGAGTATTTTGCTCCATTCTGTTGCCTTCTCTCTTTGTGAAGGGTCAGTTCACTGTATTGATGTGGGCCAATTTCTGGGATCTCTGTTCTGTTCTATTCATCTATTTGTCTGTTCTTTTACTAATGCCACACTGTCTTCATTACTGTAGATTTATAGTAAGTCTTGAAGTTGGTTAGTGTCAATTCTCTGTCTTTATTCTTCTGCTTTAATAATTAGTTGGCTCTTCTGGATCTAAAATGTTTTTTAACACTGGATTATGATAATGAGAAAAACAAACCTATAAGTATTAAGAATATAAACAGACAAATATGAATAAATATTTAGTCTGCTGCTCTATGTATATTATACCATTGAACATAAAAATAAATCTCATGGATATTTTTATGAATAAGTAATGCACAGAACTAAATTTATTTTATTATAGATTACCCAAGGATCTCTGTGGCTTATTAATTTTATGATACTTAATATGAGATTTTGCCTGCAATAAACCTGTTTGGACACCATTGCTAAATATAATTATGTATTTGAACTGAATGCCCTTCTTCAGCATTCTTTAATAAAACTGGAGGAATACCTTGTCAGAAAAATAGAAATGAAAACTGTATCCAGAATTTAGGACACAGAAAGTCAGTCTAGAAAAATCTGAGAATTTTAAGTAAGATATTTTAAAAACATTTAAAAAATTTCTGTAAAGCCCTATTTTTTTTTCCTGATACCAAGGGAAAGTTTCTTTGCCATTCTTATTTTGACTTTTTAAAACAGCATTCTATTTAGAACCATATGGACCAGGACTAGTGAAGAGATATTGATTGAATTTCTAACTGTGTCTTGTGAAGAACAACAGAAGAATTTAGGTCTAGAGAAGAAAAGATTTCAGGGAGTAGAGCAGAGAGATTACGGAAACAGGTCTAAGTTTCTCCACATAGGCCCAGCACGGTGGCTCACGCCTGTAATCCCAGCACTTTGGGAGGCCGAGGCAAGCGAATCACGAGGTCAAGAGATCGAAACCATGGTGAAACCCCGTCTCTACTAAAAAATACAAAAATTAGCTGGGCGTGGTGGCGCACACCTGTGGTCCCAGCTACTCGGGAGACTGAGGCAGGAGAATTGCTTGAACCCGGGAGGCGGAGGTTGCAGTGAGCCAAGATCGCACCATTGCACTCCAGCCTGGCGCCTGGCAACAGAAAAAGACTGTCTCAAAAAAAAAAAGGAAAAAAGTTTCCCCACACATCTGAAGAGTCATTTTGTTAAAGACAGATTAGGCTAATTTTCTGTTACTTTCAGAATGCAAATTAGGGGCTAATTATGCATAAAATTTTCTACACATAGGAAGAGAATAATAGCAGTAAGATCCGCACCCTAAATTGAGCTACACCAAGAGATAGTGAGCTCCTTGCCCTTCGTTTTTATTTTATTTTATTTTATTTTATTTTATTTTATTTTTGAATCTGTGTCTTCCTCTGTCACCCAGGCTGGAGTACAGAGGCATGATCTTGGCTCACTGCAACCTCCGCTTCCTGGGTTCAAGAGATTCTTGTGCCTCAGGCTTCCCAGTAGCTGGGATTACAGGCGTGTGCCACCACACCTGGCTAATTTTTTGTATTTTTAGTAGAGACTGGGTTTCTCCATGTTGACTAGGCTGATGTTGAACTCCTGGGCTCAAGAAATCCACCTATCTTGAGCTCCCAAAGTGTTGCACCTGGGCACCCCTTAGTTATTAAAAGCATATGTGTGAACTGATGTATGGAATGGGTTCATGTATTTGGTGAAAGCTTCACTATATGGAATTATAAATGTATAAATTATGTTCCACCTCACTACTAAACATATTATTTATATTTTTATAAAAATATAAATAACAGTGAAATATCTTTTTTGCTCTTCAGTTAAGAAAAAATATATATGGATGTGTCTTAGTTTGGGCTCCTATGACAGAGTACCACAGACTGGGAAGCTTAAACAGACATTTATTTCTCACAGTTATGGAAGCCATTAAGGCCAAGATGAAGGCACCAGCAAATCCTATGTCTGGTGAGGGCACTCTTCCTGGTTTGTGTATGGCCATGTTCACTTTGTGTCCCCATGCAGCAAGGAGCAGAGACATCATCTCTCTGGTGTTTCTTATAAGGGTGGTAATCCCATTTATAAGGGCTCTATCCTTATGATCTAATTGTTTCCCAAAGGCCCCCCCCCCCATCCTAATACCAGCACATTGAGGGTTAGGATTTCAACATATAAATTTTAGGAGGACACAAATATTCAGTCCATAACAGTGTGTATGTATATATGCACACATACAAACATGTGCACACACTGCTCTAATGTTAGAGAGGATAAGGAGAAAGAATAGTTCACATTGCAGATAGAAATATGAATTTATCAGTTCTCATGAGAAGAAATGTCAAAAGCCTTGAAATATACTTTTCCAGGAGGCATATTCTCATTTATAAGACTACTCTTTGATGTTGACTTATCAGAAACATAACTGGAGATGAGCAGTTCACCTGCATGTCAGTTACTAAGCAATTGTTCTTTGGATGACTGGTAAGGGAATGGGAAAAGTAGGATACTTAAGATCACGTGACCTCAGGCCATGTCCTTTTGGAGGGTAGCTTGAGGAAACATAGTATATACTTGCTCCACAAGATTGTCCTGATTTGAGCCAGGGAGTTGGGCTTTCTTATTCTCCAACTGGCATTGGTTAAGGGGTGAGGTCATGTGTAGGCATGGAAGCTCCCTAGCATGACAGAGAGTCCACAAAAGAAGGATTGTGAGTATCAGCTGTTAGAAGCAAAAGCTCCATGAAGTCACAAAATTGGAAAAAAAGGATATCTGTGTGGAACAACGGCATTAACTAGTGCAAATATTCACTACATGATAAACATCATATTGTTTAAGAAAGCCAAAATGTTGGAAAATAGGCACTGAAAAGCATAACGCTGGTAAAATACAGACTTTCCAGTTACGAAGCAATGTGACACAGAAGACTTCCATAGGAATGAAGCTGTCAGATAATGACTACTATGCGTATTACAATGACAACTGAAAATACACAGTCAATGTAGATAGATATACAGATGTTCCCTGACCTATTTGGGGGTTATGTCCTGATAAACCAACTCTAAGTTAAAAATATCATGTCGAAGATGCATTTAATACACCTAAGCTATTGAAAATCACATGTTAGTCTAGCTTACCTTAAACACACTCAGAATGCTCATTTTAATCTACAGTTGGGCAAAATCATCTAACACAAAGCCTGTTTTTTAAATAAAGTGTTGAATATCACAGGTAATTTATTGAATACTATACTGAAAGTGAAAAACAAAATGGTTCTATGGGCACTCGTGGTGTAGTGTCTACTGAATATGTACCACTTTTGCACCATCTTAAATTTGAAAGATCATAAGTTGAACCATCATGAGCCAGAGACCATCTATAGTTACAGGTAGAGAAAATGGAAAGATATAATGACCAAGTAGGATTTATCTCAGGAATATGGGATTGGTTTGGTTTTAGGTATTAACATAATTCATCAGATTAAAATATTGTTTGAAATAACATGATCATCTTGTTAACTGCCCATATAAAGTACTTGATAAAATTCAGTTTACCCATTCATGGTTTTTAAAAAACTTCAAAACAGTAGGTAACTAATACAAGGAATTGACTAAACATTTACCGCAAATAAACACAGGTATAAAGGCAAGGAGTCTTTTCTTTAAAGTCAGGAGAAAATGATGCCCATTATCAACTTATTGTACTCATCACTGTACTTGATATTCTGGACATGATAGTGATATATGGAAAAGAAAATTATAAGAATTAGAAGCAGAAAGTCAAAACTGTTACCATTATTAAATGATAACAGTATTCTTAAAATTGTTTAAAGTACAAACAAGATATTAGAGCTAATATAATAAAAGAGAAAGGTTGCTGGATATTAGACCAACGTATAAAACACAACAGCTCCCCTCTGTACTTGAAACAAAGAATCAAAGACTGTAAACCTCTGAATAGAGCTAGCAAAAGTTTTATAAGACCTTCATGAAAACATTGTAAAACCTTACTGAAAGACATAAAGTAAGAGCTAAATAGATAAGAAATTTATAAAATGTTTGCAATGAGAGAAATCAGTATAGTAAAGATGTCAGTTCTCCAAAGATTAATCCATAAAGTTGATGTTGTTTCAGTAAAAAGTGGAATGGACTTTTCATAGAATGTGGTAAGACGAATCTGAAGTTCACATGTTCATCAAAATTCTCAGAGAGAGTCAAAATGTACTTTTTCTGGTAATGAAGCTTTATTTTAAACCCATAGTAGTTAAAGCAAAGGGATAGTCAAATAGACCAAATGAACAAAATAACAGAGAAATGAACCCACATATAAATGAGTGTATAACATGTATGGGGGAAAAAAAGATAGAAAAGTTACTACATAAATGATACTGGGACTTTCAAAAATCCTTAAAAAACAAGACAAAATTAGATCTGTGACTCATACCACATATCAAAAATTAATTACAGATGAATTAGAGACCCAATTTAAAAGTATAACATTTTTTAAAAAACTTAGAAGATAGTCCTTAAGATCCTGAATCAGGGAAGGATTTTATACACAAAACATACAAACTTAGACTATAAAGAGGGAAATTCAATTAATTTCAAAATTAAAGCTTGGTAATGACAAAACTTGCAATTCAAAAACTAAGTGAAAAAAGCGTCATATATTAGAGAAGATCACTGAAAACCATATATTTCCTAATGGCTTTCACTTATCTTATATGAAGAATTCCATAGTAATAATGGAGGTAACCTTATAATTTAAAAATGGACCAAAGCTCCGAACACCCAGTCAGAACAGGCAACTGTCATTGGAAATAATAACTCCAATACATATTACACTAACTGATAATTAGAACATCATATGTATCATAAGACTGACAGGTAAATTTTAAGAACAACTTCCTGATATTGTTGGCAGCAGTATAAAATGTTATAGCTGGCTTGGAGAACTCCAATAAAATAGACTGAAGATATATTAATCCTATGATCCTAAAATTCTCTTCTTAGTCAAATACAGTAGGGGCAGGAACCAGAGACATATATAGTGATATTGATTGCAGTGGAATTTGTAATAGCGTAAAAAAATATTCTCAGTGTGTGTGTGTGGGGGGGGGTGCGTGTGTGCACGTGTGCACATCTGTGTGTGGTTACTCAGTGGAGATTACTTCTGAATGTGTATCACTTTTGCACCATCTTCAGGTTGAAAGATTATATGTTGAAAGTCAATTATGGAGTAAGACGGGTGGGAAGATGGCATGAGGCCAGATTTTACCCTGTCTGAAAATGTATGAAACAGTGGTTTTTAAGGCAATAGCCACTAGATTTCAATGTACAGTGATCTTTGAGAGATGAGCCATAACTTCCTCAGTACCCTAGACTGAGGGAGTTTTTGGGGAACACCAGAGGAAAGGCATTCCAGTCAGATCCTGGTGGATTCCCTGAGTTGAGGAACTGAGTTGCTATTGGGGGAATCTGAAGTGTCTAGAGTTCCAGGACAGAATACTGAAGAGGAGGGAGCTGTACAGAGGGAGAATTCTGGAGATCTTCAGCAAGTCCTCTTTTTGTAATAAGCCGAGTACTGATCAGTGCACACTTGTGAGGAAGACACCTGAGGCTGGGGACAGAGCCACTCAAAAGGATTAGAGGGGAATGTGCTGAGTATTTACCTATGTTTGGGTGTAACAAATGTTTACACCAGGAAGACTGGGAAATCTCATGAATTATGAGGTACTGAAGATAGGATGAGACTCTTACCTTAGTACTGGGGAATAATTAGCCCCAGAATGATTACCAGTTTTTTCCTGCCTGATAAATGTAGGAAGACTCAAAAGGATGAAACTGTTTCAAGTAACTTAACTGTGTCTCAGAACAGAGTTTATGAATATTTATAGAAATACCAAAATAACCAGAACCTAACAAATCAGAATACATAGTATCTGGCATCCAATCAAAAATTATTAGGTAAGCAAGAAAGTATGATCATCATAAGGACAAAAATCAATCAGTGAAAACTAACTTTAGAATGGAGGCAAATGTTAAAATTAGCAAAGAATTAAGACAGCTTTGTGACTATATTCCAGCTGTTTTAGTAAGTCAAGTAGAGCCACAGAGGAAATTTAAAAGACTCAAACTAATTCCTAGAGATGGAAACTACAATGTCTGATGTGAAAAATACCCTGGATGTGACTAGTGGTAGATTTGACATGATAGGATAAATAGATTGGGGAACTTCAAGACATAGCAATAAAACACGTCATGATGAAACAGAAACAAAAATCCAAACCTTTTAAAAGAGTTTCACTGAGCTGTGAGACAATTTCAAGTAGCACAAAAAGTATTTGAAGAAATAATAGCCAGAAATATTCTGAATTTGATGAAGACTATAAAACCAGAGATCCAAGAAGTGAAACAAACTCTGAGTATAAGAAACATAAAGAAAATTACACCAAGGAATATATTATAATCTAATTGTTCAAAACCAAGGATAACCAGAATTCTTTAGAAGCAGTCAGAGGGGAAAAAATACATTGCACATGGTGTAAAAAAGACACGGAAACCGTATATTTCTCATTTAAAGCAATATAAGGCCAGGTGTGGTGGCTCATGACTGTAATTGCAGCACTTTGGGAAGCTGTAGTCAGAGGATGGCTTGAGTCCAGGAGTTTGTGAGTAGCTTGGGCAAAATAGTAAGATACCATCTCTACAAATAAATAATAATAATAATGATAAACTAGCTGGTGGTGGTGTGTGCCTCTACTCAGCTACTCAAAAGGCTGAGGCAGGAGGCTAGCTGGAGCCCATGAATTCAAGGCTGCAATGAGCTGTGTTCTAGCCTGGGTGACAGGGGGAGACTCTGCTCAATAAATAAATATACAAATATAAATATACAAGAAAGAAATCAGTGGAATTGCATTTTTAAAATGCTGAAAGAAAAGCAAATCAATGTTAACTTTTATGCTCAGCAAAAAAAAATTTTAAATGAAGGCAACATAAAGCATTTTTCCAAACATACCAAAGGTGAAAGAAATCAATGGCAGCTTGCACATTACAAAAAGTGTATTCAAATATATATTTTAGGATGAAGAAAGATGACATTAGATAGAAATATGCATCAATATATGTGAATGAAGGGCAAAGAAAATGGTAGCTATAAGATTAAATATGTAAGATTTTTATCAAGTCTCTTGAAAATATTGAGTGTTTAAACAAAAATAATAATATTGTAGTATAGAGTTTGTTAAATATATAAAAGTAAAATGTGTGCTAATTGAATAAAGTCCATGAGAATAGAAATGTCAGTGCCCTCTTGTAAGATTCTTATCTTACCGAGTGGTATAGTATCACTTGAAAGTGTAGTGTGATAAGATTAAAAATATACTATAATTTGAAAGTAGTTGCTAAAATGATGAAATAATGCTAATAAGTCAACAAAGAAAATAAAATTAAATTTAAAAAGTAATTCAAAAGAAGGCAGAAAAAGTTTTCAAGGGAACAAAGAATAGATGGGCCAAAGTAAAATCAAATAACAAGGTGATAGACATAAATTTAATCATGTCAATGATTACATTGAAGATAACTGGTTTAAAACAATCCGTTTAAAGAGCAGAGACTATCAGAATGTACTATCAGATTGTATATAAAACCAAAACTGAACTGTATACTCTCTATAAGAAACATAATTTAATGATAGAAACAGGTAAAATGATGGAACAAAAGATACATCATTATAACACCAAAAGAAAACTGGAATGAGTATATGAATATCAGAAAAAGTAGATTTCAGAGCCAGTATTATTACTAGGGATAAAGTTCATTTTATAACTATATAGAGATCAGTAGAATATTATACCATACATAGGCACCTCATAAAAAAGCATTAGAATATGTGGAACATAAACTTATGGAACTGCAAGGAGAAATAGATTTACATTATAATCAGAAATTTTAGTGCTTCATTGGATGGAGCAAGCAGACAGAAAATCAGTGAGGACACAGAAGACTTGAACATCGCCATCAACCAACTGGACCCAATTGATGTTTATAGACACTCCACTCAATAACTGCAGAATACATATCTTTTTTTAAATGCACACGGGTAATTTTGCAAGGTACACCACATTGTAGTAAAAAAAACAAATTTCAATAAAATAAAAATTTAAGACATAAACTGGTAAGTTGATTAATAAGTTAATAAATTAATATGTATATTCTCAGACAACAATGGAAGTAAATTAGAATTCAATAACAAATCTGGAAAAATCCCCCAAATATTGGGGTACCAAATAATACATTTATAAATATCTATGTGTCAAAGAACAACTCTAAAAGGAAATTATAAAATGGTTTAAGTTGAATGAAAATTAGAACACAAGATATGAACATTTGTGGGATGCCTCTAAAATTGCAGTTAGAAGGGCAACTCAACACCCAACATATACAAGAAAAAAGAAATATCTCAAATCAATTGATTCAATTTCACCTTAATTATCTAGAAAATGAAGGGCATATTAAACTAAATGTAAACAGAAGAAATGCAAAAATGATCAAATTGGAAATCAGTTAAGCAGAGAAAATCAGTGAAACCAAAGGCAGGTTTTTTGATTAAATTTGATAAATTTAGTAAGTCTCTAGCCAGATTTGGAAGGCAACAAGAAGTAGAACAACATAAATTAGCAACAGTAGGCATGAGAGTGGTCTCATAATGAATAGGTCTTCAGGTATGAAAAGGATAATAAGAGAATACTTTGAAAAACTATATGGCAATAAGTTGGACAACTTAGGTGGAATGGGAAAATTATTTCAAGGTCACAAATTATAAAAGCTCACTCAAGAAGGGTAGATAACTGAATAGCTCTCTGTCTCTTCAAAAAATGAATTTGTAGTTAGAAATCTTCCTACAAAGAAAACTTCAGGTGATGTGGCTTTATCATTGACATTGCCCAAACATGTAAAGAAGAAATGATACCAATTCTATACAATTATGGAGAATTGAAGAGAAGATAGTAATTTTTATCTCATTCTATATGGCCAGCATTAACCTGATACCAAATTTTCGGGTGCAAATATCAAAAGAAAATCAAAACCTGAAAGTGTTCTTCATGAACATACACGCAAAATGCTAAACCAAGTCTACCAAATTAAATCCAACAATATGTAAAAATGTGACTATATCATGACTAAGTGAGATTTACTCAGGAATGCAAAGGTAGTTTACTATTTAGAAATCAATTAGGGTAATCATTATACTGAAAAATGATTAAAGCAAAACTACATGATCACCTTAATGGAATAGCAAAAAGCATTTGAAAACTTACATTCATTCATTAAAAATTCTCAGCCAATTAGAAACAGACGGAACTTCTTGAACCAATAAAGAACATCTACATAAAACCTTCAGCAAATATAAACTTAATGTTAAAAGACAGGTGAATATGTTGTCCTTTCAATCAGGGACAAAACGTGGATGTCCACTCTAATTTTCTTTTTTTTTATTTGAAACGGAGTCTGAGTCCAATGGCGCGATCTCGGCTCACTGCAACCTCCACCTCCCAGGGTTAAGCAGTTCTCCACTTGAGCCTCCTGAGTAGCTGGGATTACAGGTGCGTACCTCAAGGTCCGGCTAATTTTTTGTATTTTTAGTAGAGATGAGCTTGGCCAGGCTGGTCTTGGACTCCTGACCTCTTGATCCACCCATCTCAGCCTTCCAGAGTGCTGGGATTACAGGCGTGAGCCACCGTGCCTGGCCTTGGTGCTTTTATTCGATATTGTTCTGGAGGACCTAGTGAGTATGATTAGAAAGGAACAAAATATATAGATTGGAAAGGGTACTAATTTGGAGAAAATGTGGTTGTCTATGAAAAAAATCTGGTGAGATCAACGTAAAATCTACTAGAATAATAAGTCAGTTTGCGAAGTTGTATCTGTACACCAAAAATTATATAATAATTTGCCAAACAAAAGCAAAAATCTAAGTAAACAAAGAAATAAACTGTTTATAGATATGAAAACAATATTATTAAGGTGTTAATTCTCCTAGAATTAAGGCTGTCAGATATATAGGGCAGTCAATTATTTTTAAATTTTATATAAAAACTAATTTTTAGCATGCATATATCCATCCTGTGGTTTTATTTGCTTTATCTGTTTACCCTACTTCAAATTGATTATATGCAATCTCAATCAAAATTCCAGTAGGATTTTTGGTAAAATCTGACAAGATCATTCTATAATTTATATGGAAATTCTAATGATCCAGAGAAATAAAAATAACTTTGGAAAGATGTAAGTGTGTTAGAGGACTAACAGTATGTGACTCAAGACTTACTATAAAGGTACAATAATTTTGCCAATGTGGTGTTGACATCAAGCTAGACAAATAGACCATAAGAAATGAAAAGTCCAGGAATAGACCAACAAGCATATGGATAACTAATCTTTGACAAAGGTGAGAAGGCAGTTCTTTGCAGGATGCATACACAGTCTTTTCCACAAATGGTGCTGGAACAGTTGTATATCCAAATGCCAAAAACAAAACAAAAAAAGATCTTCCATCAATATCTTACATCGTATAACAAAATTAAATAAAAATGGAATGGATCCTGACTATAAAATCGAAAACTCTAAAACTTCTAGAAGGAGACATAGGAGAAAATGTCTGTGACTTTAGATACACTGCAAAAGCATAATCCATGAAACAAATCAATAAATTGAGCTTCGTCAAAAGTAAAATCTTTCATTTTTTTGTTATAAGAAGGAAAAGATCATCCAGAGACTGGAATAACATCTTTGCAAAGTATATATCTGATAAAGAATTTATGTCCAGAATGTATAAGGAACTCTTAAAAATCAGTAAGAAAACAAAACAATGTAATGTTTGGGCAAATAATTTAAACAGCATGTATCAAAGAAGATATAAGTATGGCAAATAAGCACAGGCAAATAATTTCAGCATCACTGGTCACTAGGAATATGTAAATTAGAACTTTAATGTGATACACACTATTCACACAATTAAAATTAAACTGATTCAACTCCAAGGTTTCTGGGAGAATGTGGAGAATGGTTTCTTTCATACTCCCCTTTCCCACACTGGTAGGAAAATATAATGGTAAAAATACTTTGAAAAACAGTTTTCCACTTTCATAAAAAGTTAAATATACACCTACCATATGTCTGTACAAAGACTTGCAGATGAATATTTATAGCTGCTTTATTTATAATAGCCAAAAAGTGGAAACAACTCTAATGTTCATCAACAAATGAATATATAATGCATTTAACAAATGCTACTCCATAATGAAAAAAATGAATTACTGATATACACTAATGACATGGATGAGTCTCAAGATGATTAGGCAGAGTAAGAGAAGGCAGATGAAAGATTATGAATCCTATACTATAGGATTCTATTCATCTAAAGCTCTGGAATATGTAAAGTAACTTTTGACAGAAAATGCATCAGTGTTTCCTGTGAAGAAGGGGTGGGATGGAGAGAGGGGGAAGGGAGAAAATGATAAAGGAGCACAAGGAAACCTTTGAGGGTAATGTCCATTATCTTGTTTGTGGATTTTTTGATTTCTCATATTCCAAAACTTAACACATTATACAGCTTAAATGTGTTCTTTCGTACTGGAATAAAGTTGTTAAAAATAAAATAACATGAAAATTGGTGAGTACAGTATGATCTTAAAGAACCAATAATACTAGCACGCAAAACAGTGGAATGGATCTGTAGATATCCAATATTGATAAATCTCAAAACAATAATAATAAGTAGCTACCCAATATTGTTAAATCTCAAAACAATAATAATCACTGCAAATGAATGTATATATTAAGCCATTTATATAAAAGTTTCAGGTAAACAAAACAATAGTATGTACATCTAATGAATAGTGTCAATTAAATGCTAGGAGTTAAGGTCAATTAAAGTCAATTAAAAACAAGGAGTTGTTACCCACCAAGAGAACACACTCTTGGGAAGGAGGAAGGAAAGATGGGGTAACGCTTGAGTTGTTTCTGAAATTCTTTTCTTTAAAGTGTTTAAAATAAATTTGCACACTTAGTATCTGTTTAATCTTGAGGGCAGGAATATAGCTGGGCTCCTATTACGTTAACTTCCATACTTTTCTGTTTCACACATTTCACATTTAGTAGTCATCCACCCTACATGGAAGCCAACCTACCTGTGCAAGGAAGGTCCTCTGTTCAGAGCTTTCCTACGATGAAAAGGAGAGGCACCGGCTGGACGCAGTGGCTCACGCCTGTAATCCCAGCACGTTGGGAGGCCAAGGTGGGAGGATCACGAG
Organism: Cheracebus regulus; assembly: GCA_963574635.1. NCBI lineage: Eukaryota > Metazoa > Chordata > Mammalia > Primates > Pitheciidae > Cheracebus > Cheracebus regulus. Next base: position 40,115 of record CAUYQU010096852.1, on the reverse strand, counting down.
GTCAGGAGATGAGATCAAGACCATCCTGGCCAACATGGTGAAACCCTGTCTCTACTAAAAATACAAAAATTAACCGGGCGGTGGCACACGCCTGTAGTCCCAGCTACTTGGAAGGCTGAGTCAGGAGAATCGCTTGAACCCAGGAGGCGGAGGTTGCAGTGAGCCAAGATTGCCCCAGTGCACTCCAGTCTGGGTGACAGAGTTAGACTCCGTCTCAAAAACAAAACAAAACAAACAAACAAACAACAACAACAAAAAAACCAGAAAAGAAAAAGAGAAGCAGAGTTCCTGCCTTCAAGAGGTCTCTAATCGAGGCAGGAGGAAGGCATTAAATACATAATTAAACAAATAACTCTTCAGTTAAGTTCATGAAAAGTGTTTCCACACTGAAAGTATCCTGAAAACATATTGCTACTTTTAAGTCTGATGATCAGATAAGCAGGAAGGGCTTCTGTAAAGAGGAATGTTTAAGGTGAGCCACTGGGGAGGAGTTTACTGGGCACTGTAGTTCTGAGGCAAGTGTGTTTGAAGAGGAAATGGCAATGCCTGTTCTGTTTACCTAGCTTTCCTGCCGCTAGTCTCTTTTTAGTAATCTGATTTACTGCAGTATGAGAAGCATACACCTTGATATGATTTTAAAATGAATTTTACTTTTTATTGCATTGAGTTATACAAAGTCAGTGATATAAATAACCATTTCATGCGTTGACTTGGTTTATACAGATGTTATTATGAGTTAAATGAGAGGATCAACCATCAGAATGTTGGCACAGGAGGGCTGTTTTAAATGTGACTTCTCTGTTAACTTTCTCCCATTTAGCAGATCTCCCGTAGACACCAAAGTTCTAGTTCTGCTAGAACCCTGCAGAATCTGCTAAGTTTTCATCTACAGTGCACTAAATGTTATTCTAGAATGCTTTATGCTCAGCACATTTTCCACTATGCCAATGCTGTGAGCTTAGCAATTGTTTGATTATTTCAAAAACTCATTTATGGGTTAGGAGCCAGTGCTGGCAGAACAAATGAATCTGAGTGCAATATTCTGTATGTCAGAAGCTGGCCAAATGGTTGCTTTGTCCCAGTATTGTTTTTGAATAATCCATATCAGACAGAGATGTATAAGGTAGCAAATGTTTCATATTCGCTTTACTATCAACTAAGGGGAAGCTGTTTGAATTTTAATAAATGGTGTCCTCAAATACTTTTGAACAACAGTTTCTAAATCAAACTCCCTGGCTTTGTTTTTGTTGGAGGTTTGAATGTTTTATTTTTAGGTAGACTGTTTTCATAACAAACCAACATATGAGCACCTGCTCTATAGAATCCTGCCTCATTATTATAGAGGCAATCTACATTTTCTAGCCCCAATGATTCACTATTAGAATACAATACCATACACTTTTAAACATTGTTTCTTTGGCCTAGTAAGGATTTTACATTGATTTTTAATTTGTATTTGTTTTGGGGAAAAAATTCAGATTATTGTAGAATGAGCTCTGTTGCTAATGACTTAAACCTTAGTGGAGATGAAAGCATAGAAAGAAAGCATTTGTATGACATAATTTTTACGACATAATTTATGCCTAATAGCAAGAGAAGAAAATACCTAGTAATGTAAAGAATAAATCAAAGTTGGAAAATATTAAGAAAACTTGACATTGCTTACCTGTTTTAACTGTTACCACAGAAAATCATGGTTTAATTTTTAAAATCACATTTGCTGTGAAGTATTTAAAAAGAAGCCTGACATCTAGGATTCATAAAAATAAAAATTTATTATTTAGAGGAGTTGTCATATTCTTGTTAAGGATTTTGAAAATGATGTATTTCTATATGCTTTGTGTAGTATTATTTTCATAAATTTGTAAGCATGGTAAAATGATTTAAAATAATTACATTTAAGAAACATTCCTCCATTAAAATTAATAAATTTCATTGGACTACAATGATATTTGTTAGTAATTAAAAAATGTTTCAAATGAACTTGGCATTATGTTGCATATTTAGACCACCATGATATGTTAATAGTATTCTCCTCCCTTAGGAGTTGACTTCAGTAGATTTCTTCACAAATACTTTCAGTAAGCAATTTTGGTGATGCTTGACTTGGCCACCCAATTTGCCAAGATGAAAACGTCACCATTAGTCTGTTTACACTGTTTAATGTTCAGAGCAAAAATAAAAAAATTATTTACATACATGCTGAGTCATGTCTCCTTGTAAAATTAAAATGTGTAGTCAAGCTTCAACCTCAGGAAGTCATATCAGACTTACAGATTTTCCAAAATAAGTTTGTTACTATGCTGTTTTCTGTTAGACTATTTCCAAGTTATCTTAATGTGGATGTATTCTTTGGAGTGTCATACTTTTTTTTTCTTGAAACAGGAAGAGACAACTACATGATTTAAAGGGACTTCTGCTACTTGTCATCATGAACCTATAATCTTAATGTAAAATAATAATCGTCATCATCATCAAATAAGAAATGTTGAATCAATCTACTGTGTTTAAAACACATTTCCTGTGTTTGCTTCTCTGTCTTTCAGATAATGAATTCTGTGCTTGGCTTTTTCCTCAAATACTTTAGATAATTAAAGACCAAATGATAGAGAAGGATTATGACTATCAACAATAACAAAAATAATAACATTTATTAAGGATTTAGTATGTATCATATTCTTTTTTCAACAGTTATTAAAATTCTAAAACATTTTTAGAGACAGGGTCTTGGTGTATTGCCCAGACAGGTCTCATACTCCTGATCTCAAGTGATCCTCCTACCTTGGCCTCCCAAAGTGCTGGATTACAGGTGTGAGCTACTGTACCCAACTAACATATTCTTTTTAGGCAATATATATGGATTATCTAATTTAGTCTCCACACCAATCTCATGGTGTCAGTACTATTGTTATGACTGTTTCACAGTTGAGCAATGACATACAGTCAGGTGAAATAACTTGCTCTAGGTCAGTGAGCCAGCATATAAAAAGCCTGGATTCATTCAAGAACAGACAGTCTGATTCCACAGCCTATGCTCCTTATACTAGGCTGTGCTGCTTGCTAATCAGCGACTTGGTGTGATATAGCTCTAGAATTTATCAAATTGAGATATTATCTTTTAAATATACTGAGCTTTATCAAATATCACATTTTATTGTAAAAGGAATAAGTTTGTAGCTAGTTATATGCTAAATACCACTTTTAGAGTATTCATATTTTATCACTTTTATACAAAGTATAGACTGTAGAATTCCATTTACTATAAACCTATGAAGATAATATGAACAAAATAAATACTAAGTTCAATTTAGCAAGTGGTATGCTCTTGAAAATGTTGTATCAGGAGACTGTGGATTTCTTCCAGAAGATCTGGCCAAAGAGACAATACACAGGATTATAAATGAAATAAAGACTGTGTAATTGTGAGACTAATTGTGGATATAGCACATTAAAAAGTGAACTCAACGTTAAAAGCAGTTTTCTCTACTGTGTTATATGTTTTTGGTTAGTCACAATATAAGGATAACCTGATGTTAAAAAAGTAACAAAATAACTATGTATCTCAGATGTATTTCTGTGTTTGTGAATTCTCCTGACTAGAAACCACTTTGGATTATGTTACACATAATCATTTTTCCGACATGTCATCAGAAGTCCTGTATCTGAAGATATAAAAATCTTGTTTCAATATCTGCAATGGTTTTTCCTAGGAAATAGTTATAACCAGAGAAAGATCCAGGCTTTATGGGACCTGGAAAAATACTCAATTTGGGGCCATCTTTAAGAAAAATGATAAGAATTGTGAAAATGAAATGGTAGAAATGTCATTATTTATTTAGAATGGGAACAAGTCACACCAAAATATAAATTTTAAAATGCTCTAAGTACCACAATGTCAAAATGTCACATAATTTGAAAAATAAAATAATATTCTTATTAACTACCTAACAACACAATTATGCTTCTCCCCAGTATTTTTGGATACATAGTCTTTGAATATCTCTTCATATGCAAAATGTTTTTATATTTTCTGTAGAAAAAAATAGAATGACAATTCAGTCTTTCCTGTAGCATGAGTGATTGAAATGTATGTGTGTGCATTTGATCATTACCAGTTTAGAAAAGTATGTTTTGACTTTACAATTAATCATTGACAATGTATATGAATTTTTGAGATTATTTTCAAATTTGGGCAAACCTCTATTAGGTTTCTCTCATGTATGAGCTGTTAGATTTCAGGGAATTTCAAGGCTTCCTAAGCAGTGACTAGCCCTAAATACTCTGAACTTATGAGACTCATTAACCAGTGTGTGGTTGACGAGAGAGTGTATTTAATATTTTTCATTATATTTGTTGATATTAACATATTGTATAAAATCAACAAGAAATTTGATGTTCTTTTCAGCATGTCTATATATAGTACTCTTCTTTAATTGGATTACCAAATAGCTAAAGTGCCTATTAATTACTGTTATTTGAAAAATATTTTTCTCTTAATAAATTCAGCTTTTAGTGTGATCTGAACACAAATTTGGTATAATTTATTTCTAAATGTCAGAATAATTTCTTTTGACTAGATTTCATTACTCATATTTATGACATTTAATGTCTGTTAAATTTTTTCCTGAAATTTCAATTTTCTGAAAAATGCATTTAAATATGACTAAAAAATTAGCCTTTCTACACAAACAAATTGAGAATTTATAATAGCCGTCTTGCTTTACTGGAATATTCTATGGAATATTTGAACTTTGTTATTTCATTTCTATCAAAAAGGTAATGAAAACACAGTACATTTTAAATTATATGTGCTATGTTAAAGAGTACGTTCTTGATAGGCGGGAACTGCTTTGACTAGAGAGTTAATGAAAACTACATCTCTGCACAGTTTTGTTCATCTGGTATTTGAAGGAATTTTCTTCAGACTAATTCTGGCTTTCAAATTTTGTTTTTTTCCACTATACACATGCTTCTGTAAGGCATAGTCATAGTACTATAAGACCTCTGGCCATGTGCCTTCCTGTCACTGCACTTGTGATTTCACCAAGTGAGTGAGAGGAGAATTCCTGGGAACCATTTCCATTATATGAAGTGTGTATATCTATGTGCATGTCAGGAAGAGCCGTCTAACAGTAACAGTGATGCATGCAGGTGACTTGTAAATCACGTAAAAATATTCTTTGGCACCCAAACTAAATGTTTCTCCAAGTCAGCTTTCTGATAGCTGCATGCCTTACCATGCCTGTGTTACAAGGAGCAGTGTGACAGAGAGAACAGAGCTGAATGGAACGAGACATGTTTTCTGTGGCTCCTTTCATACAACAACACCAGCATTAAGAAGTTGCAAGAGAGATCTTATCTCTCTCAAAGCCAAAAATATTTACTATCTGGCCCTTTGCAGAACAAGCTGAGTAGTATCTGTTCAATACCTATAAAAAGCATGAATTAAAAGTAATAAGATAGGTCTAAATTATTGGCTTATAAGTGCATCTTTTGCTTATTGTTACTTTTTTTTTAAGTAGCAAAACAACATGCAGAGTAGGAATATTTAGGAATACCTTCCAATCCTAAAATCATTATGCAGGTTGTAATCTATAGAGACCTAAGTTAGAAAGGATGTAAAACAGAAAATGCTAACGGTCACTATTTATGGTAGAAACATTTAAGGAATGTTAGTCTTGTTTATTCACTTTTTAGTTTTTGAGCTTATCACAGCAAGCAGATAGTAGTATTAAAATTTAAAACTATTTAACAAATAAAAATAACAGGTACTGTAAAGAAGATAGAACTTGCCATTGTAAAAACCATAGCTCCCCTCGTGTTTCATCCATCCACCATCACCTTCTAATTCACCTACGCGTCCCTGCCTTCATCTCACTGCTTCTTGCTTCCCAACCTTTCTTCTTGGTTTACTATTTTTTTTATTTAGTAGCTATTTCCATGAAAAGACTTTTAAGTTTTTATGTTTCCGAAAAGACTTTATGTTTGCCCTTACTGTTGGATGAGAATTTAACTTACTAATAGAATTTTAGGTTAATAGTCGTTTCCTCTATATAATTTGCAACCATTAAACCTTGTCTTTTGGCATTGGCCATTTCTTCTTTCTCCCCAACAATATTGAATATTTTTTATGTATGATATTTTGCATTTCCCCCATCCTCTGCCTAGGAGTGACAATATTGTCAGTTCTCAAATTTTCTGTTAATTTAGTAAAATTGTTAGCCATTTCCTTTTTAGGAAATACCTTACCAATATTTCTTTCTGCTTTAGTTTTTGGAATTCTTGTTAGCTGCTTAACTTACTGTCTTTTAAATTCTCTTATTTCCCATGGACTGATATTTCTATTATTTCTTAGATCAGTTTCACCATATCTTTTTTTCAATTCACGAACTTACTCTCTGGTTTGTTATTTATCCAGTCTACTTTGCTAGTGATTACATTTTCATTTTCAGACATCTATGTGATTCTGTTTAATATACAGCTGTATCTGATTCATATTCACCATTTTGTTACATAATTCATTAGTTTTGCTTTATGAATATTATTTGTTTCATATTTCTGAAGATTTTAGAAGATTTCAAACATATACTGTGTAAATTTGGTTTTGTTTACAAATAAGGGAACCTAACCAGTAGTAAAATGGTGTGGGTTTTCTTGTGGGGTTTCTTGTGGGTAAAATCGTGTGGGTTTTAATGATGGTCAGGAGGAAAGCAGACCAGGGTTGAGATTCCCTGAGGCCATCAGGTGCCCAGCTTCCTTTTGTCCTTTCTCTCTCTACTTTTTCCTCTTATGGGTCACAAAATGCCTGTCTCACTTCTTCTCCTGTCCTCATATGAAAGTTGACTTTAAAGTAGTAAGGTTATTGTCCGAAAGGATTTTGTCTCTCCAACCAGAGAGGAAGACCTCCAATTAGGCTCCAGTAAATCCTCCCTCATATCCCTTTTTTCAGAGCTGAATCATGCACAGCTCCAGCCTCCTCCCCCATGCACCCCCCGTCCTTGCAAACACATATACACTCCTGGACCAATGATTGGCAAGCAGGAATGGGTTAGGTAAGCCAGCGTTGAGTTATGTGCCAAGGCTGGGCATCCAGTGCCCGGTGGAGCATGAAGGAAGGGGTGATGCTCTTTGGGCAGTAATCAACAATGTCTGCCATGTTCTTATTTGAAAATGTTTTTCAGAAGATTTTGTTTCATTTGACTTTCCTTGGGGGTGAATTTTCCCGGGGTACTTTGAATTGCTTTGTTTGCAATTTTATGTTTCTTTTCTTTTTCTTTTCCTTTTTCATTCTGTTTTTTTTTTCCTTGCAAGTGCTTCTCTTTCTTTGATGATTATAGGGTTGCCTCCTTCTGCCCCATGTTCAGAAGCAGCTCTTTCGTTGCTAGTTTGAGGTTACTTTTGAGGTATTAGAATTTAATTTTTTTAATAGGAGGTTTAGTTCACTGATGAGAAAACATACAAAATGCCTGAGATAAGCCTCTTAAGCTCTGGAAATAGTGTGTGCTCTTAAGAGGTTTTGAATTTACATTCTGTAACTTAAGTCCCTCAGTGGATTCCCCAACTCCCTTCTTGTTTTTCTTCTCCAAGTCCCAAAACATGGAATCCAAAACCTCTAATCAGAATATTAAGTTTTTGAGAGAAAATGGAGTAGGAGTGCGTGTAAGGCCCCATATCCATGTTAGACACTATATATGTTTCCAAGTGCCTCAGTCATGGGTCAGGCTATAGGAGGGAAGGGATGTGCACATAATTATATGTCTATGAGCACCCAATTAAAAGCGGTGGCCACGCCAGGCACGGTGGCTCATGCCTGTAATCACAGCACTTTGGGAGGCCAAGGTGGGGCACATCACTTGGGGTCAGGAGTGCTAGACTACTCTGGCCAATATGTTGAAAATCTGTCTCTACTAAAATACAAAAATTAGCTGGTGTGGTGGCAGACATCTGTAATCTCAGCTACTTGGGAGGCTAAGGCAAGAGAAACACTTCAACCTGGGAGGCGGAGGTTACAGGGAGCCAAGATTGCCCCATTGCACTCCAGCCTGGGCGATGGAGTGAGACTCCATCTCAAACAAACAAAGTGGTGACCACCATACCTGATCAGTTTTGAGAAGAATGAGCATATTCTCTCTTTATGTGGGGATGGGAAAAGACTAAGAAAGAAAAAAGGCCCTGCAGTGGTCAGATCCTCCACCAAGAGTGATAATTGAGTATTAGCTCCAGCCGTCCAAGATGGCACCTGGAATAGCCACGTTAGCGTGACATCTGGTTACACTGCTTTAATAATTCCTGAAGAACCGATTGTTTAACCTTGGCTGCAGTAGACCCTGCTGACATTATTTATTGTAGATTTCTAATTTTATTATCTTGCTATTTTTCAAACGGTGATTTTTTTTTTACTTTATACCTTGAGTTGTTTTGACACAAGATTTGATTCTCAAGATTTTAAAACGCCTTTTTTGAAGCTCCTTAATATTGTGGGTGAATGGTTGTCATTAAGGAAGTGTTTGAATATAGCATCATATTTCAATACGTGTGTCATGAAAAATACCTCTGCTGCCATCGCCACCCCACTCATATTAAATGGCTCAGACAGATTTTGCATCTCATCATCTCACTGACTTAAAAGTAGATGCATTTCATATGAGAGCCAGAAAATTTACACAGCAATATTACACTTAAATCCAGACATTTTTTCCCCATTGCAGATAGGAGGTCTCCTTACAAAGGAAAAAAAAAAACTAAGATTTTCTTCCTTTTCTTTCTTTCTTGCTGACTCACTTGATTTTCAGATTTTTGTAGATTTTTATGTTTAAATTACAAGAATCTACAATCAATAATGTGCCTAAGATGCTAAACTGTGTGCCTTGTTCTTATTAAAATTTTAGTGTGATAGATTTTGAGTTGACTTTGTCACGGTCTGAGGCTAACAGCAGAAAAATGTTTGTAGCCAAGAGTTGCAGAAAATCTGTTTGTCGGTATGTGGCTTAACATTCTTCAGTAGCTGCCCATCACCCAAGAATAGTTTCTAAACTTCCCATCACAGTTTAGGAAGCGCATTAACTAGGCCCCACCCTCGCCCCTGCCAAGAGCTCTCCAGCTGCCCTTCCCTGTACATTCACGTGTCGGTCCCGTTTCTGAAGTCCTTTGCATGCTCAAACACGCTGTGCTCTTGGCTGCTTCTATATTTTTTTAGTGTTCTTTGCTCTCTGAAACCTCCTTATCCTGCTCACTTTTAGTATGGGAAATTCCTACATTTCTTTCAGGATAGTGAAATATCGCCTTATATGTGACATCCTTCACACTCCACCCTCTCTGCTCATACACTTACGTGCCTTTCACCCCCAGTGGAACATAGCTTGCTTAGGGCTAAGGACCTAGGCTTTGTTCACATCAGTGCCTGATGTCTCCCTAACAGGGTACCTGAGTAGACAGACATGCCCACTGAAGAGTAAACAGGATAGAAATAGACTGATTTTTAAGGACCTTGAGTCAGGACTCATGCTATACATAGCAAATGGCTGGCTAAGAGAGTTTCTGTTGACCCTCAAGAAAGCCAGGATAAACCAGTGTCAAAATCAGTTTGATGTAATCTGAAGGTTAGAGTTTACAGTTTTGGTGCCAATAGGCAGCCATAGGCCTGTATAATAGAGGCAGACACTCATATGGGGGCAAGCTGAGGGCATCATGGTGGAGCCAGACTTGGACAAGATAAAAATCCTGGTTATAAAAAGCTGAGTAGAGCATTAAAAATTAACCTTTGTGCAAATGACATTATGCAGCAGCAAGCAGGTCAGTCAATCAGCAGTGGATGACAGATCACTAGTCTGCAGGCTTTGCAGGAGTGTATCTGGAAAGCCCCTTCCCCATAACCTCCTTTTGTTAAATTGATAAACATAGTACCCATCACAGTGGTGACCCTCAGTGAGTACCTTAAGTTTTTACATGTGTGGGCAAAAGTGTCTACTGCGATGCCTCCCTTTGGGATGATGAATACATTTAAGGAAAGAGTAGTTTCACCCCATTTTCATACTGTTAGACCCTAGATGTGTATATATGCAAGTTAATCTACACACATATTTTTCTGTGCTCTCTTAGCTGAGAGGACCTAGAAGCAATGGGCACATCTAGCACCCAGAATTTGACTTCTAATGTCATTCTCCAGTAAAAGGAACCAGGCTCTTTGGAGAAATGGTTTATTCTTCTTTATTGTCCATGGGTTTGAGCTAGTAGTACACATCATGAACTTAGAATATCTTATAAGGAAATAATCAAATAAATGATGGGGACACATGTCAAAGGGACACAATTAAAATGTGTCAATTGAAAAATCTCCCTATGGCAAAGTGGGACAGTTTGAGCAATAAAATATTGGATTATAGCCCCAAGTATAAAATGAATATCTGTAAGTCCATACTAATAAAAGTAAGTGATTGAATAAATAAATGGGGGAGAGTAGACAAATTTCCCATGCAGAGTAACTTCAAATTATTTATGTAGCATAACTTTCCATTCCTTAAGCACATTGCGAGTACCTCTAAAAAGTACAGTAATAAGCTTATAGTAGAGAAGCCTGCCTAACACTACCTCAGCCAGGTGATCCAATTTAATAACAGCAGTGATGAACCATGTGGACAGTTTACGCAAAGGTGAGAATGGCAGTTTACATCTATGGTCTTCTTCTCAGAAACCAGTAACCCCAGTATAATCATGAGAAAAACCTTGCATGAGTAGCATTTTACAAAACACTTGACCAGTATTTCTCAAAACTATCCGGGTCATTAAATATAAACTCAGAAACTGTAGCAGCCTGCAGGAGCCCGAGGAGACAGGAAGACTAAATGTAATGTGATTTCCTGGATGAGATCCTGAACTAAAAAAGGACATTAGACAAAAACTGAGGGAATCTGAGTAAAAGTATGTACTTTAGTTAAAACAAACAAATATGGCTCCTTAATGGCAAAGTCTTTTTCAGTCTTTCTGATCTTCACCAAAGTTCAGTTTGAATTTGAAGACTGGCTCCACATCAGTCTTTAAGAAATGATGAATGAACCGGTGTCCAGAATTTCTTCCATTTTCCTACATTTTCTGTTTTGTTTTGTTTATTAAATCTCCCTCTATATTTCTTCCTTTTATATGTGCTGAAAATTTTCAGTCCTTTTAAGCTGGATGCATTAAACTCTGAAGCAGTGAACAGATAAAGAACTTAACTTCTTGGAATAAAGTAGCAGCACTTAAAGGAATAATTTATTTTATGATTCTTTCAATTGTGATGAAAATATGAGTATTTGATAAATGACATTTTTGACATTCCTCTTAGCAAAAAAAAACTATCCATCCAAAGAACGATGATAAGAAAACATAATTTTTCATTTGATATTTTAAGTTAGGGAAAACTAAATGCTTAATAACCCTATCTCACACCACTTCAGTTTATGTCAATGCAGGCAGAGTTCAACATAGGCCTTTCTGTTTGGATATGGGTAGGGGTGACTCAGAGACCTAGATATTCTCTACCTTATGGCTTAGTCATTCCCTCTGGCCTTGGAGTTCTTTTTCTCCAGCCTTTTAGATGCAGGGAGTGGCAGGGTGGAGTGAGGTTGCTAGGAGGACCATAATGGAGATTTTCAGTGGCCAAGTCTTTAGGGGATATTTCACTCCTACTCCTACTTATATATAAGACTGAAATATAGTATTTTGAATAATGAAGTAAACTAATTTTTAAGAAAGCATTATCCTTTCTTAGAATAGCATCTGTTTTTAACTGCTCACAAATTCTGTAACTCACCAACAGATGACTAACATCTAGGACTGACACTGGAGTTCAATAAGTATCATCATAAAATTGTCTTAATAGGTTTTTATTGTTTTGAAATAAATAAGCCTTTTAGGAGGTGATTGTAGGAGATGGACGTTCATGAATCATAGTCTATCAGCACTTTATTGTTGTTACAATGCCTTTGGTTGTTTTAGAGATAATAATGGGATGTTAGCTATTCTCTATAAAGAGGATGTTTTGAACCTTGGTGTATGTCATTTGCCATTTTCTGATGGTGGGAAGAAATTCGTACTCATCATTTTGCATGCAGTTGTGACTGTTGCATTTTCTGGGAGGTTTGCCAGGGTTATTTATATAGACCTGAGCATATATACCTATAAAGGCAAGTAGCCCGCATAGGATTTTAACCAGTTACTTTGGAGAGGAAACAGCCACACTGATCAGCTGTTTGTGAGCTAGACTCTTGTAAGAGTCTCTTCCACCCCACTCCATCTATTTCTTCCCTAAGTAAATGATGATGAGAGTATCATTCTGAAATAACATGAGCCTGCAATTTGCATGAATTTGATACAGAAAGTCTTATAATCATCACATGGATCAGAGTTCAATTTTGTATATGTGCTTTCCAGATTCCCTACGGAGATTGGGAAAATTATTCAAATTGTTAGAATATAGACATGTAATCTCATGTAGTTCATGTCCCCTATTATAGGAAAGCATATAACAAAAATCAGATGCATGTGTACAGTCTATAAATATTTTTAGGTGAGAAATTGAATTTTTCATGATTGTAAATGGAAGAAAAAGCAAATAAGTTGAGGTCAAAAAACACATAAAATGGCTAGAAGATTAATTTTATCATATTTTTACTTTGTTTCAAATGTTATAATAAAATTATTAGAACTTCGCCACTGAACCAATCTGTCTCAGACTCATACTGAGTAGCAGTTCTGTAATTTGACTTAAATCAATTGCTAAAGAATTCTTGAGTCAACGGAAGACATCACTCTCTCTCCCCGTACAGTCTCTCTCCTTCCCCATGCCCATCTCTCTTTCTTTCTCTATTTTCTATACTTTCCTTCTACTACTTTGCAGGGAAACTTCCCCAGTTTTTTTCTTTCATAGCAAATATAAGAGAAGCTCTAGGCAAGTCTAGTTTAAAAACAGAAAAGATTATCCCCGATTTCTGAGGGAGAATAGACAGTTTTTTAAACAGAAACAAGAAAGAGATTGGGAATTCAGCTGGATATGAAAATAGCTATATTCATTAAGTAGAGCTATGAAAACAGCTGTAAATTTGGATAATAAGCAAGGAAAGATATTTGAATTTCATTAGACTTTTTTTTTTCTCTACAGTTAGCAAATATCTCACTTTCTAAAATTACTTCAATTGTGATTCACCCACAGTAAGCATGTAATTAAAATTGAAGAATGTTTACCAGGTGAGGGAAGTTGATGAAAGGAGCTTAGAGAAAGGTTTGGAAAATGTGAAAAGAAGGGCAATTCAGGGAGCACTCTGCAATTTGGAAGATATTTTAGGAAAGGTAATGTGGGGGAGAATTGCAATCAAATAGATGTTCCTGGTTCAAGACTGGCCTGTAGAAGCTATATCACCAGCGTCTTTTTGGTGATGGGCATGAATTAATTAGTTAATTCAATCAATATTCATTTAAAATCTATTGTGCTTTGACTTCTGCACTTCTGTGAGAATAACTGATGGGAATGCCGTTTCTGTACTCATAAAGCTTATACTCTAGGAAGGGAGATGGAAATAAAACATAATTAAGATCAGTTCTGGTGAGAAGTGTAGAGTACTGTGAGCAGAACTGTGTGGGTATATGTGATGTAGGGGAAGGGATTTCTGCCCCAGTCTGGGCACAGGCCCTGCAATATGTCCCTTGTTCTTGTCTCCAGAGCCAGGTATGCAAATAATTATGGCACAGCATACTTTTTGCTCTTAATGGCAATTTGTGATACTGCATTGAGAGTATAGCAGGAGTCCCTATTTCATTATTGATGTGTCATGAAAGGCACACAAAAGACAAAGGAACCAAGTTCAGAAGGATTGGCATGAGTGTGCAAACTGATGTATTTGGGGAGATATTCCATCATTTTTTTGAATAAAAACTCAAAAGACTGGAATGAACTTTAAGTACTTCAGTGTTGCTGGCTCTTAATATTGGTGAAGGGATATTATAAAATGAGATACCCAGGTAAAGAGAGGGACTGATCAAGAAGAACACATTTTGTCATGTGATAGAGACTCAATTTTTGATGAATTAAATAATTAATGGTGATATGGTAATTGCTATATTTGAGAAATGGAAGATTATGGCTCTTAATAGTTTAAAATGAGGTACTTACATGTCTACAAAAAGTTTCAATGTTTGAGAGTGTAGAGTCATATTAGGGGCTGGGAAATCAATATGCTGAAGTCCAGTGGACAGTGGTAGAATATAATAGAAAAGAGCATCTGAAAAAGTAGATACTATGAAACTTTTGTTTCGATTACATAAATACGTGTTTGTATGCCTTGGGTGCAGATAAACAGTGGAAAATGCATTTCTTACTGTGGGATTGGAGTTTAAAAAGCCTGAAAGTCACTGTGGTGGAAGCATCCAGTTTCTCAGGTGTGTTTACATGCTGAGGAGGGGAGCCTGGAGAAGCAGGAAGAAGACCAGGAACTGGACAGACTCAAGTCTCTTGCTCCTGATCCTAAATACATCAGGGCCCAAGTGACAGCAAGAGTGACAACACCGATACTTTGCCTTTGGTCCTAGGGTGACAACAATGATAAACCCTCCAGTTACCTCTTTGGTGTTGTGGTATAGATAAATTGAGAATGATGTTTAGCTCAAGGTAGGTATTTGCTCTTTGTAGATAGTTGGTTGATGGGTTAAATGTCTAGCTACAGAAACTTCTCTTTGGACCTCTGGCAGGCTTGGAGATTTCTGGGATTCTTGGACCAGGTCTGTATTCTTTCTGGCCCCGCTTGGGGGAATGAGGGAATGGGTGGTTGTAGGTGTGTGTTAGGAGGGACATTTGAATATTTTCAACTTCATCTATTTTGATTAAATGGTGGGAAAACAAATCTCCTGTGAAAGCTACATTATCTTTTTGTCTGTTAACCAGAAGTTTAATCCCAGGGATCAATTCTTCAAGCAGCATTTTAATAGAACACAGCAAGTGGCCTTCTGAGGTGGCTCTGGTATCTTCAACTGTAATAGAATGTGCTCTGTTCTTAGATACAGAAAGCACAGCCAGGGAGCAGTGATCCCAGAACAGGGGCTTCAGGCAAGGCTTTTCAGGATAAGAGATGTGTGACTTTGATGTTAAACCCTAATTACATACAGGTTAGCCCAGGAAGGAGACCTGCCAGATAGGGAAGTGAGAGGGGTATGTTTTTGAGAAAAATAACCAAGTTTTTACCATTAGCATGAAATCTCACCACTGCCTTCACCAAACTCTGATAGTGAAGCCTTTCAGAACTTCTTGAACTCGCTCTGTGCAAATTTTACCAATCCTGTGTATATGTAGTTCTTTTTCTCAAAAACACACTAGGAATGGTAAAATGATTAGAGACAGACAGAAAGAGAGAAAGTGTGTGTGTGTGTGTGTGTGTGTGTGTGTGTGTGTGTGTGTGTGTGTGTGTGTGTGTGTGCATGTGTGTGTCAAGTCCAGAAGACATGGGAAAGATGTGGGAAATGAATATGAATCTGAAAAGCTAAACAAGGCTGGATACTGAACAGCCTTGTGAGACAGGAGGAATTGCTGAAGGATTTTAGGTAGGGCGACAACATGCGTTATATTTTAGAATGGTTGCTCTGGACCTGGTGTGGTGGGTTATCTTGGAGAGGTCTGAGGGGAGGGCAGGGAGATTGGAACATGGAGACTAATAAAATAAATAATTTTCCCCTAAGACTTAGGGAAATATTGTATCAGTAAAATTTTATAATATTTAATAATTTTTGCTGAGGTCCTGAGCATCTATTGGGGCTCCGATAAAGATATATGGTTAGATTCAGGTTTTCTAAGATTGCCTGTCCCTAGGTCTCACCTCCTAAATGACTGCTTCTCCTCAAGACAGCTTCTGAAGCCAGAAGCTTTGTGGGTGACAGCTCTGGGAATGCGTTTTAGCGTGATCATCTCGTGAGATCACCACCCAAACATGAAGGAAGTGCTACAGACTTGCCTCTAAAGACGTAGATGGTTTTGCCATCAAGTAAAGAATGTGTTGTGTCAAAGAACCAGGCTTCTTCCAACTCTAAAAGCCTATGCCTCTTCAGTTATTTCTATTTTGCTATAAACCATAAAACAAGTTAGCGTATGAATCCAGGGAACGAAGAAGCTCCAAGAGCTGTTAGAAATGTGCCATGGAGCGGTTGGCATCCATGTTCTTAGAGCTACTTTAAGGGAAGTTTGTGGGATGATTGTCATCCTGTAAATACCCAGCGCAGTGCTGCCTGCTGTCTCCCCCTCATAGCAGATTTCCTGTCCTGCGTGACAGATCTGGTAGAACAGATAAAGTGCAACTTCACTATTTCGGGCCCCATTATAACATCACTGAAAATACAACACAAATTCAATTCTGTCTTCATAAACATATGGTCTATCTCCCGTGTAATATCATAGTGCATCTCTATTAAATCTTTCTGTGGTTGATATTCAAATGGAATTCTACTATAGTGTACTTTTATAGTTAATCTTTTGTGCTTCAAATGATTTAGAAAATTTTCACATTAGTAAAACCTGGTTCTAAAATATTCAATTGATGATTTATTCTTAGAGCCTATTGTTAGTTTATTTAGTATTTGACTACACGTTGTGAAAAGGTTAACATTATTTGTCCAAGGTTTTTGATATCTGGTGCCTTAAAAATATACTTTTCAAAACAGACATTTTATTTAATGAGGGGAAATATACTGTACTTTGAATAGCCTTGACAGTGTTCCAGCTCATAAGAGTGTTGTAATGTGGAATGATAAATTATTTGGACAATAGATTGAATATATATTTTATAGTGTACATATAGGTATAAATAGTCCATTTATTTAAAAAAAACATGTTCATGATTTTTAGTCATTTTTGAGAAAGTGTTGTGGAAATTAATTGGTAGTTTGACCTAGGTTTTTCCTATTCCAGAAACATATTTTTTAAACATTCACATTAAAAAATTGGTGAAGTTGGCCAGGTGCAGTAGCTCATACCTGAAATTCCAGCACTTTGGGAGGCCGAGGCAGGCAGATCGCTTGAAGTTAGGAGTTCCAGACCAGCCTGGCCAACATGATGAAACCCGATATCTACTAAAAATACAAAAATTGTCCAGGCATGGTGGCGGGTTCCTGTAATCCCAGCTGCTCAGGAGGCTCAGGCAGGAAAATTGTCTGAACCTGGGAGGTGGAGGTTACAGTGAGCCAAGATCAAGCCACTGCATTCCAGCCTGGGCAACGGAATGACTCTGCCTCAAAAAAATAAAAAATAAAAATGGGTGAAGTTGCTTCAATATTCTGTTGTCAGTAGTAGAACAACAACATTTTTTCTTTGTAAAAATCTTGTAGGCTAGGTAACTATACTTTTAGAAAATTTCAAATGCCCATCAATGATAGACTAGACAAGGAAAATGTGGCACATGTACACCATGGAATACTATGCAGCCATAAAAAGCAATGAGTTCATGTCCTTTGTAGGGACATGGATGAATCTGTAAACCATCATTCTCAGCAAAATGACACAAGAACAAAATCAAACACCATATGTTCTCGCTCATAGGCGGGTGTTGAACAATGAGGACATGTGGACACAGGGAGGGGAGCATCACACACAGGGGTCAGTTGGGAGGGACTAGGGAAGGGACAGCGGGGGGTCAGGGGGTTGGGGAGGGATAACATGGGGAGAAATGCCAGATGTGGGTGAGAGGGGGATGGAGGCAGCAAACCACTTTGCCATGTCTGTACCTATGCAACAATTCTGTGTGATCTGCACATGTACCCCAGAACCTAAAGTACAATTTAAAAAAAAAAAGAGAGAAAGTAAAAAAAAACAATAAATTAATAACATTTAAGTATATTGTCCTAACTGAATTATTTTTTTGCTCCATAGAAGCAGTTCAGATGATTCCTGCTGATTTCTAATTTCAGCCATAAATATTACTTAATTTGTGGTTAAAGTATGTTTCCTTAATGGAATTTTTCTCCCATAGCTTTAAGACAGCCTCCGGTTTACAATTTCTTTATTAATTTAATTTTCTTAAGGTCACATTATTCCCGCCCTATTAGACTTTTTTCATGATCTGTGACTCTTGTCTCATGGGCAGGAGCTTTGTCCTCTTTCCTTTCTCTTCACCACTCTGTGCAGCTCTGACCCTTTAGTCAGTTTTTCAGAAACCTTAACAATTCTGCCTTTGGAATAGCGCTGTGCACTATGGAGGACAAGATAATAATTGATGTAAGCCTATTGATTATTTAGCTCTACTACTGCAAACTCCGCATTTGTTTCCCGTAGCACCAAGAATAAAGTCCATGTCTTTCCTAGGTCTTTTGAGAACTCCTGTCTCCTTCCCACCTCTCCATTTCCATCTCTTCCCCTCCCTGCTTCCATTATGCCAGCCATGTTGGTGCTCTTCAAATATTGTGAGAATAATTTTTCTCTTAAGTTTTATCAGCAAGATAAATTGCTGGGAGTTGAATTGCTGAGTTAAAAGATATGAAAATAACATGTTTTAATGGTTAATATAAAATTGCATCTGCAGGTACCAACCTACCTTCAAAGCAGCTGTTTATAAAGAATATAAGGAAGAATAAAGAGTACCTGTTTCCCAAACCTGTAACGATGCTCTTTCAAGCTTTTTGATCTTGGCCACGTATTGGCCATCTTTTTTTTAAATATTAGTAGGACCTAGCTTTGAGTGGATTACTTATTTTAAAAATTCTGCGCAGTTCCACCTTTGCCATCATGGTCCCAAGCACTGCCCTCTAGAGGCAGTACTGATTCTGGTGATTAGTAGGCCCAGAGTGTGGTTATGGGAATGTGTGGCTGAGATGAAAGGAAAGGTTGGGGTGTCAGATGTTCAGACTCAAGGATGCTGAGATCAACAGGAATAACATCAGAAGATGGGGTAGGGAAGAATGGGAGCCAGGTGCTATAGGCATTGATGATCTCAGTTTCTGGACAGATGGAAGAGGGAGGAAAGATGCTGAAGGGAAGCTCCTTGACAGCTGTCTATATGGGTGTTTAACCATGTTTCTTTTTTTTAATTTTCTCAATTTTGTGATATCTTGAGACCTTTATGCCTTGCTAAACCTGGAGAGACTGTCCCTCCAGAGCTAGCAGATCCCCAAAGGTAGCAAACAACTTGCCTGGGTGTACACTTTTCACTTGCAAACCAACAAATCCAAAGCCCACATCCTAGTCACAGCAGCCAGCTCCTTTATCTAAATCACTCACACACTAAGTCAGTATTTCTGTTGCCATGTATCATCCCAGGGCTAGGTGTCAGACAACTAAGCATCAGCTCTACAGCTCAGAGCCTGCCGGAAGTATTCAGATTGTCCAATCTTCACCTTGTTCACACTTGCCTACCCTGCTTTACTCATTCCTTCCTGCAGTACTGCAGTATAGACCCTGGGACCTGCCATCCCGTTGCTACCTCCTTCACTTACCCAGGTGCTTCTGATATGGCACTGTAAGGGAGGGCAGAGCATGCCCCCACCTGCTGGGGACTGTGAGTAACAGATTTTCTAACTGTGAGTAGTAGAACTTCTTTTAATGGCAGTGACGTCTTTGCGTTGTTACTCAGTCACCTCTATGAATCAAATTCCAAGAACATTTAAAATAGTGGGAGACCATCAGAGAATTGGGCAGGAAAATTAAATATTAATAGTCTATCATGCAGCTATATTTTTACACAGAAACACACATTGACATTGAAAACTGATCTATGTAAAAGAGACGAAAAAAACCCTGGTTATTTAAAACAGTATGTACTTTGGTCCCAATTATAAAGAAAAACTTTCAATATACATAGTCTATCATGCAGCTATATTTTTACATAGAAACACACATTGACATTGAAAACTGATCTGTGTAAAAGAGATGAAAAAAAACCCAGGTTATTTAAAACAGTATGTACTTTGGTCCCAATTATAAAGAAAAACTCAATATACATAGTGTAAGATACAGAAACAAATAGTGTGGCTTAAAATACCCAAAGTGGTAAGAGCAGAGTTTGGGATAACTTCTTTTTGTTTATTTGTATTTTAAAACTATTTTCTAAGTATTGTGAATTATTTTGTGCTATTCCAAGTCTTATTGTAAAGTCATGTCATTGAGGTATCTTTTACTCCTTTGGGCGTTAGGACCTCAATTATGATGGTGATGTAGGAGACATCAGTTCCAGACACACACATTAAACAGTGCCATATGGGTGGGCCTTCAACCTATTTCCACAACCAACATAGTTGTATTTTGGAAATGGCTGAGTTTGTGCTCTCAACTGAGAATAAGGTACATTTTATTGTATGCATACATAGATAACGTATGAAAAATCTATAGTATTTAGATAACGATTTCCACTTCTTCCTCACTGAAACCTGACTGCCACCCTTCATTGTGAAGTCTATCTTCCTGAGTTCTTTTTTCATGGATCACAGGAGCCTGTTGTATGTGCCCCATGGCAGAATTTTTTTTCTGTTGCCTTTATTTTATCAAGTCCTAGAGTTTCTGAAGTGTATTTGCTCAGCATTTTCTCTAAGCACAGTCATTCTGGAGGCTTTTCTCTCTTCTGTGTGCTGCGCTCATAATGTTGAATGCCTTACATGGTAACTGCTGATTTTGCTTTTATCTTTCTGTTGAATCAAATAGTTGTCTGCTTGGGTGTGTAGTCCTGCACGTGATCTCTCTGCCAGAGACTTGCTCTCTATAATCAGTGCTCTGTATACCCAACTGAGGAATATTTAACACTCGTTTTCATATGTGTAGGATCACTCCTACTTGGGGCCCGTGCTGAAAGAACTTTGACACTGCCCAGTGTCAATAAACCACTACATGTCTCCCAGATAGCAGTACCTTAGTATTGTTTGCTGAATAGCCAGGGGGTCGTTACATACTCATTGTCATGTGTATATGTGGCATATACATTTTAGATAGAGGAGTTGGGGGGCATGTCTTTCTTTAATGTTTAGGAGAGTTTTAGGTGGTTTTGTTCTATATATGTACAAGAAATTCAGTATATGAAAATCAGATTTAATAAACTGGAATAATATTTGCAACACAAAGTTTAGAGCACCCAAATGCCTTCCTCCTACCACCATGTATACTCTTTAAAGCAGAAAAAAGTAAATAGTTAAAATCTGAAAATCTGAAGTGACATTAAGTTATTTTCTAAAGGACCAAACCACTTGCTCCTTCACCCCATAGTGTTACTGAAGCATGACTCGCCCTGGCTTTTGTGGTTATTAGTATTGCAATCTCTCTGTGAAAGTAACAGTTCTAGGTGAATTATGATATTTTGGACTTACGGTTTATTCCACTCAGAATAGATTTGTTTTATATTCCTTAAATTGTTCTATGGAGACAATTCACATACTTTAAAATCTCTATAATTTCCAAATATTTTAGCAGACTAAATATTTAAGGGTATATATTTCTTGATCGCAAAACAGTTGCAGTGGTTTTAGGTGCATATGTTTTGTCTTTCTTTCAAATCCAGATCCCATAGTGAGGCTAATTTAGTTCATTCCAATAAAATATTTTAAGGTCTTTTTATTGAAGCAGAAATTAGAATAATTGTCATTATTTATAAATACTGCTTAACATAAAAAGAACTCCAAAGAAATTATGAACATTCTGTAAAATTGAAAGTAAAAAACACTTAAAATGCATGAGTATAATATAAAATATTCCTCAGTAAAAATTATGTGCATAAACAACTTGTATTTTGGAACAGAACTTGGAATATTCAGTTTGTCTAAATAAACCCCAAATCAGAAAATTTTAATGAGAGAAAATATCCTCTAAAGTAACAGTAAATATATTTCTTAAATATGTTTCTTCCATTTATTAACAAATAGCTAATAAGGATCCATCTTGCTTTTAGTGCAATGCTTCTAGATCGCCATTTACCTATTCTAGTAAATCTACCAGACCTACAGTTGCCATGGTGGTAGGTATAATGTGAAAAACAATTCATGTGGCCCAACACCCAGGTTATGTCATAGGTTATTATACTGACTATGAGTAGTATTTCTCAGTAGGATCACTATTGGTATTTTGAGAGAGAATATCCATTGTTATGTGGGTTTTTAACATTGTACTACATTAAACAACGCTAGCCTTTTAATCACTTCACAATGATTGGGACATCCAAAATGGCCCCTGGAAAATATTGTGTGAGTAATATATCCCCTACCTGAAATCCACTGATATAGAATAGGGACCAGCAACGTTTTTCTGTAGAGGTGGATGATAAATACTTCATATGTGTGGGCTATACAGTCTCTGTCTCAATTACTCAACTTGGCTATTGTGGTGAAAAAGCAACTCAAGTATACATGACATGAGAAAGAGTAGCTGTGTTCCAATACAGACTTTATTTACAAAAGCATGTGCTGGGCAGATTTGCACTGTAGACTGTAGTTTGCCAGTCCCTTCATAAGTACCACAAGTCTACCAATCAGAACACAAAGAATGTTATTTGGAAAAACAATCGATAGTATTATGTTAATTAGGGGGTTGGGGGCTGCAAATAATGTGAAATCATATCTGCTGTTTCTAAAGATAGAGTGGTTTCAGTCTTGGCTAATTTAATGTGAGATTGTCATAAGAGACCTAAGTGCTTTCTATCCTCTGTTATTCTCAGTTGTCATTATCTCCCCTCCTAGTCACAGATAGATGCAACAGTGTCACGCCTCGTTACAGCAGAGTGCAGGGGAGAAGGACATGTCCGTATATTCCAGAAAAACCTTTCCCAGAAGTCTCCAGCTGAGTTGCTGTCAGATCTTGTTTGGCTGCATCTCCAAACCTGAACTAAGAAATGGAAAAAGGAAACGATCCCACATATTTTACATGGGATAATTACGATTCTCTTCCTTAGCCTGGAGAGACAGATTCAGCCTTAACCCATACCTGTAGATGACCAATATTTGAATGAGCCATGATTACATGGGTAAGAAAGAGCAGGGAGCTTTGAGAGGTGAGTGAAGAAAGACGTCTGTGAGATGTAGTGTTTTCCAGATTAACTAAATTGCACTAAAACATAATTCTGTCTTAGATGGTATTTGAGTCCATTGTTTCCCTCTGTTTCCCACCTAGTCAAAGGGAGTGTTTCATTCTACCTGCCTTTGGTCAGAGGATAGGGAGGAGTGTAGACCAACATTCTACCCACTGATGACAGGTCATCTGTCTCTATTATTGAAGAACTATTGCAGAGCCTATGCTCTCCTGCTGTGAGGTCAGTAAAACCAGTATATGAAAGACAGATAGTGTTTGAACTTGGTTAACAAACATCATTTAGTAGTCCTTAAGGAAACTCTCAAACATGCCTCTGCTAATCTTACATAGTTAGTATAGATTCTGGTTTATATTATAAGAGTTGAAAATAATCTGCTGAAAAGCATTTTCACTGAAATGGTGTAATTATTTTGGTGCTAAAGCAAATACAGAAGACCAATGGATTCTTTTAAGCACATAAAGTTGCTGCCCTATAATTTTAGATGAAGCAGGTGATTTGTCAAGAGAATAATCTGGTGGTTGGGAGGTACAGATATAACTAGAAGCTGGTTTTCCCACTTTGTTTTCCTGTGTTTCCTGAATTACATCATGGCATTCCAGCAGCAAAATGCCTGCAAGAGACCTTATGCTTATCAGTAGGGATGGCTCTGACTCAAGTCCTGATTTCTTTTACTGGAGCTGTTCCTGAATGTTGAGCTCTTTAAGCTGTCAGTATTGGGGTTGAACAAATACCTTTAGATGCAGCTCTATTTATTGTAGTGACTTTTGGAGACTGATACTCTACTATTTTGTGGATAAGTTTGTTCAAGAGACCTTGTTTTGCATCTCCCTCATATAATTCATTCAGTTTGGAAGGGGCTGCTCCTTTAATGCCAATCATTTACTTATGTGTTTATTCAAAAATATCAAATTTACTGTTCCATCCTCAAGGATCTCAATATTCTAGTGTGAAAGAGAATGAGCTGAAGAATTAAAATAGGGTGAGATTTTTGGCACAGTCGAGGGAAGCTTGGTGTCCTCTATCAAGGGTGACATTGAAGAGGTCAAGAAGTGACTCCTGAGTTGAGTCTCAGAAGATAACCAAAAGTAAGTCAAGTAAAGAAAATAAGGATAAAACTGGCCTATGGAAGGAATGACACAAGAAAAGGCTTAGAAGGAGTGACACAGGAAAAGTATTAGAGGAATGGGAGAATATGGAATGTTTGGAGAACAGCTAGCAGTTCACTAGGTCTGGAGTTCACAAAGACTTAAGATGCACAATTGGCAAATATTGAGTAATGGGACTGTACTAGGGGACAGTTAATATAATTAGAACTTTATTCTTACTTAGGCAGTGGGAGTCATCAGAGGGTATGCAAGGGGATAGTGACATTATGTCATTCATGTTTGCAAAAACCATTATGGCTGTGCAATAAAGAATGGATTAGAGGGGGTAAGGCTGAAGGCAACAAGACCAGTCAAGAGTCTGTTTCAATAATCGAATAAAGAAATAAATGCCAAAAGGCTTGATTAAGGCAGTGGTGGTGGAGAGAGAAAGAAGAGATGGTTGTGAAACAGGTGCTAATAGAATTTATTAGACTTGAACTTTTTATTGTAGGAAATAAGAGAAAGGAAAGGAATTAAAAATGACTCCTGCATTTCTGACAGGGCTTGATACATGATAGTTCTATTCATTGACATAGGACTATAGGAGTTGGGCCAATGTTGTAGAAAGATGAGTTCACTTTTAAGCCTGTTCATTTTGAAGTGCTTCGGAATCCTAGTAAATCATTGTGTATAGGAGGGTGGAACCCAGGAAGGAGCTCTGAGCTAAAGAAGTAGATGTGGGAGTTTTCAGCATAAAGTAAGACACTGATATGAATGAGAGCACACAAGCACTAAAGCAGAGAGAGATGAGGCACAGTGATGGAGTTCAAAGCAGAAATATGAAGGACATGGCTCTAGAAGAGGGTACAAAGCGGACTAAGAATAAGATGTTAAGAGGGTACAAGAAGACCAGGAAAGTGTGGTATTCTTGAAACAAAAGAAACAACAACATTGCCAAATATTTCTGTGTTATCAAATAAGATAAGATTTTAAAAGAGGCCCCTGGGTATTTTGAGATGATATACTTATTGATTTTTTATTTAGATAAGGATTGTGTGATCATTATATAAGCAGAATATATATATATATATGTATATATACACACACACACACACATATATATATATAAATGTATACGGTGTATAAATGTATACATATATAAGTAGAATATATATATGTATACGGTGTATAAATGTATACATATATAAATATAAATGTATACGGTGAAAAACATATATAATTTTGAATAATTTAAGAATCACCCTAAACCCATCGCCCAGCATAACTACTGTTAAAATTTTGATGTATATCTTTCCAGACTTTTTCTATATGCAAATATATTCTTTATATCCAGATATATGTCTATATATAACAAAATGAGTTCATACTATAAAAATATTGGATGCTGCATAAATTTGCTTGTCATTCTTGCCCGAGACCATGATAATCTTCTCCACATCTTTCTAATTTTAGTACCTAAGCTGGGAAATCACATGCTGTCCATTGAATTAAGTAACTAGAAGATCATTTATAATTTTACAAGGCTAATTTCAGTGGAATGGCAAGGGCAGAAGCCAGATTGCTGTGGGATGGGGAATGAGTAGGTAGTGAGGAAGTGGAACAGGCATTATAGACTATCCTTTCAAGAAGCTAGGCTGTGAAGGAGAAGGGAAGTATAGAATGTCAAGTGAGGAGTAGGATGGTGAAGGATCTTTTTTTTAAAAAAACAATTTGTATTTTAGTTTTTTAATTAGACAGTACTTTCCACTGCCTGGGAAGAGCCAGAAACGGGGGGAAATTGAGGATACAGAGGAGTACAAATGATGAAGCGAGGGCTCAGTCAGGAGGCAGGAGCAATGGGATACAGGAAAGAAGATGTAAGCCCCGTATTTTAATGAGGCAATTTGGAAGGAGTTAAGGCTATAAACAGATGGTGATACATTTGTAGATGTGTCATCTGAGGTGATTCTGGTCATCTTAGAATGACTATGGCTGATGCACGAATGTATTGAGCCCTTTGATGGTTTTTGAACTTGTAGGAAACAAAGACCTTCTAAACTGGATTAGATCCATTATCTGTTCACTTGTATCTTGAAAGCGGTATCAAGAGATGCATGTTAGAAAGGTCTAGTCTTCTCTGACAAACTGAAAGGTCAAAGATGGTCCCTAATCACTTCTGTTATCTTAAATAATACATTAGGGATTTATTATCCACATATTTCTGTGAAGTTTCTTGAAGCTGTGTATTTTCTTAGTCTGTTCTGCCCCCACCCAAGACTTACCACTCGTGAAATAACATATTGAAAACATTTCAGGAAGTTCAATTGTATCTTGGAAGAAACACAGATTTGGATCAAACTTTGGTTGAATTCCACTAACTTTGGAAAAGCAAGCTTTAGTTCTCTTATGGGCTAAATTGGGATACCATCACTATTGACCTGACAGCAGTGTGAAGATAGCATAAAGTAACATAGGTCAAGTGCCTGAACAGTAGTTACTGTTCAATAACTACTGTTAATTAGTTACCGAACACACACTTAGACAGCGCACTCAGTGTGTATTCGTGCCTTCCCCCATGACTGTCTTGTACACATGTTCTCACTCTCAGTCATTGACCAAGGACTCCAGGGCACCGGGGATTTGATAATAGCAACATGAAACTACTACTAATTATAATAAACTTTGGCCAATAACCCGTAGTGTTTATTGAAATCTTTGTTGTTTGTAAATGTAAGTATCATGAAATTAATGGAAAGGATTATACTATCTTGAGATGTAAAAAATTAACAGGGCCTCATTTGCATTTCCTAAAACCATGGTAGATTCATTATTTATATTTATAAAAGCATAATGTCTGAGGTATTTATTGGCTCACAAATACAAAACTAAATGCCACCGATGACCAGAAGGAAAGCTTGGTTATTGTTTCTTTATACATGTGATTTTCTGTATCAACAAGCTTAATAAGATGATTTACTAAGGAGAATATATGCTGAACACAGCTTGTGCTGAAATATCAATCCTCACTGTAAAAGACTTCTAAACAAATATAATTGCTATAATGTGTTATGACCTTTCACGTCTCATAATTCAGTTGAAAGGGGCAAGGCTAATACAATGCAGGAGAATTATTTCCCATTTACTGTAGCTGCCACTGGATGCAAAGCAGTACCTGTTCACAGCAGATCCAGTGAATCAGCCAGTCTGTGACATAGGAAACTGCATGAGGCAGGTCTATTAGGCTTAAATAATTTCCCTATGAGTTTCCGCTACTTAATTCCTTTATAACTCACCAGCACATGTGTGGATTTAGCCTCAACTTTTAAAATAATATATAATAATTCACTAGAGCTTGCTTTAAAAATACAAGTCCTTGGGTACTAATTAAGTATTTTTATAACTACTTAACTCTTGAAAATATATCTTAAATATCTGCATGTCTTTCTTTATATAATGATTACTTTGTCTTCTTGACTCTCCATCTTAGAGTTACTTGGATGCCTTTCCATCGTCTTGGTTAATTTGTTTCCTGCATTTTTTCTGGTAGCAATTCAAAAGATCATTGATTATTTTCCCATTACTCTGTTGCACAAACTACTAAATGTGGCTCTACTAAGACATTCAAAATTTGCAGCTGCCATTGGTTACCTCTGTACTGCCTAATCTAAATGCCAAGTTAAAATGAAATGATTTAATGGTCCCAGAGATGCCCATCCCAGTAGAGCTTACTCTCTGAGGGCTCTCCTCTTGGTGAATGGTTCCTGCTTTTTTAATCTGATGAGTCAGAACAAAGCTCATCTCACCAATCAGCATTAAGCAAGTCTAATTCACCTTAATGCTTCCCAAATCACCTAACTGGAGCTTGCACAGATTAGGTAGGTAGTATATAGGTATTGAATAAATTATGGATGGATAACTGAATGAAGGAAGAGACAGAAAACTTTATATTTAATGATGTGTTATGGGATTATACTTCTTTGCTAGAATATCAAAGGCTTTCAAAGAAATAATTGAGAAACAATAGACTCTTGCATTAAAAGTAAAATTTATCTATATAAATTACTTAGAAACACCTTAATTAAATTTGAGTTTCTAATGTATTCTGGACATAAGTCCTCATTAAAAGTTTTTTTTTTTCTTTTTAAAATTGGTTGTCTAACTTTTAAGTAAAGATATCTTAATACTAAAATTATGTTTACAAATTAACTCTTGTACGACTTGGTTACAATTTGAGGGTTTTCAAAGCCTTGTTGAATGGGATTCAAACTATATCGTGGTAACTATTGTGGGAAATTTGGGTTGGATCAAATGGATTAGTTTTAGTATAACTCAAAAGACTCTCATAACAAAATAAAAGCTACATTTTAAAAAAAGAATATCAAAGCCATTCTGAGGGAGAAAACTTACTTTTTTCCCCAGGTCTGTAGCAGCTAAAGTGGTGAACTCAGTTAAAAAAAAATCTTTCTGCATAAGAACATTTGTATTATATTTTAACTAGTGTGTGTGTGTGTGTGTGTGTGTGTGTGTGTGTGTGTGTGGAGAGAGAGAGAGAGAGAGAGAAAGAGAGAGAAACTTGAACTTGGCAAAGAATCAAGTCCATGAGTACTCATAGCATTTTGAATAATGCCCAATACTGCTAATCACTGTGAAAGTGAAGAGTCTCTGTTCCTGAATACATTAGAGAGCACAAAACTTACAGAAATCAAATAGAGAACACCACAAGGTAACTAATATTCAAATCATGTATTATGTGGTAGTTATTCTAAATAATGGTGGAATTCAGAGAAAGGAAAAGTTAATAGGACTTGTGTAAACAGGGAGACTTCTTCGTAAAGAGGTTGGGATCTGAGAGGGCCTTGAAGACAATATGCAATTTGAGTCAATGAGGAGAAGAAAGACTTCCTGGGAGGCATTGTGGGCTGACCTGCAGAGCTTGACCTATACTTTGCACAAAGTTACTCATGTGGAAATCAGAACTGAATCAAATATCATTAGTCTTACGGTTACTTTTTCCTGAACAAAAATGGGACACAATTTAACACATGTTAAACTGCTATGCTGATCTCATATGTACTGAAACTGTACATTTTTCTAAAATACATAAATAAAAGTAAACATGAATATAAATTATGTTCTCTAAATAATACCAAGACATCGTGTGTTTTCAGGGTTTGGGGAAGTACTAAACAAAGAATATGTCTAAAAATATGTCTGAAATGTATTTTAAACATTATTACTCTCTAGGAAATGGTCCCACAATTGAAAAGATATATAACTGATACTTAAAAAATATAGTTAAATATTTGGATATTTCAGATGTTCACCTTTAATCAACATTTATGAAGGGTCTAACTCTCTACTATATCCTACAGATGATAGAAAATAGGTGAAAAACTGAATTTGTATTTTAATGAGTTTATAACTTGGTGAGTTATGTCAAACTATATGTCAATTTCTTAATGAGCCAGTTAAGAAAAATGTTAAGATCTTCTGTTACTGACTGTAAATACAGTCTTGATTCAGGGATTATGCAGAAGGTGCAGGGTGAGAATGTCAGTATTTTCACTGGAGGATGAAAAGGGATGTGTCCCAGGTAGAAACTTTGGGAAGAGGCATAAACCATGTATGTGTTGTAATGTGATCTACACCTGATTGGAGCAGAAGACTTTTGTTAAAGAAATAAGATCCAATAGAGCAGGGTCAGAAAGTGGAATGTCTGCCTGGTTACAAAGAGGAGTTGTTGGAAAAGAGAATTAAGCAGTTGTTCTGGTTTTCTAGAAAAGCAATGTTTAGGATAATTAGTTTGGGCTAAATTATACAGTGAGACTAAAGGAAGGCAGTTTGGTGGCTATTTTGCTATAATCTCAATATGAAATGTTGAGAGACTAGTGAAGATTTGAAAAATTTGGTTATTGAATATGGAATTCTAATTTATGGGAAGAAGAACAAAGAATAAATCAATTGCCAAATAAGCTAGGTTTCTACTGAATAATTTAAAGTTACTTTTGGACTATAAAGATAATTCCTTAAAAAATGTTACATGGAGTACTAACAGTTCTGATTTTCAGTTGTTGGAATCTGTTGTTCAGATCTGAATTGCAGTGTTGCTGAAGGATAATAAGCAAGCTTCAGATTTCTAAATAAGAAATTTCATTTAGACAACTTGAGTCCTTGATGGGACACTGGACACCTAGCGTGGCATATGAGTAAGCGCTACTTACCTGGATACCACATAGGTTCACACCCAAGTGGAAAACAACCCATACTTTAGGAGACACCAAGTCTGTATATGTTTCCAAAATGAATTAAAATAAGACTATGAATGCAGTGAAAAGCAAGGAGATGAATTTGACAGATACTAGATTTTATTTTCAATTTCAAATTACTGACTGTCTATTAGCATACTCCAGGAGTAGTCAATTTCTATAAAATTGCCACATAGTATTAAATTTTATGGGTATGCTATTGTAAGTATGAAAATCCATTTCAGTGAGATATGGACATGGTTATTTCTTTTTAATCTGCAAACTCTAGGCCATATATCATTAGTCTCAACTTACCACCTTGAAAGACTTGAGGCTTTGGAGCTTTCTTTGTATATATATTTTTGGTGACATTTTGTTTATTTGGGTAGAAGAAAAAGGAGATTCTGGAAAGGATATAATAGTTTGATATGTTTATTAAGGCATTCTTTAATATGCATTTATGCTTTGACATTAAATATTATTATAGTAATATTTTCAGATTATTAGAGTGATATTTTTGTTCTGCATTATTTCTTTGAGTGTTTTGTTAAAAGGTATAGGTTTACCAAGAATAGAGGTCTTGCTAATATTGTAATACTTGAGGGAAGTGCTAAACTCCACTTTAGCAATAAGAGAGATATCCGCAACCCACCCTGCTTCCACTGCAAATAGCAAAAACTACTTAGACATTTCATATCACTTTAATTTTGAATAAAAGGGGTGACAGATCCTGTAATTACGGCAGCAGTTTGCATCTTGGGTCACCTCTCAGTTCACTGAGCCAGGGCTTTGAATGATTATGTGTAAAGAATAGTGATGGATGATATACTACCTCCTTATAGTCAAAGTTAGGAGAAATGACTTAAATTGAGCAAAGTTAATGGAGGAACATAAGAAGCAGGGCTTTCTCACAGTTTGGAGACCAGACCAGGCAATTTTCATACACATGGTAGTGCCTGGAAGAGTGACAACTGCCATCCTCCCCTAACCTCCATTTGGACATGGTGTCATGGCAGAATGTATTCTGGTGGTAGCTGGGATGCCTTTAACTCTCTAGGGAAATGTAGAGAATAATACAATAGACTTCTCCTGTTTTATTCTTCACTTTCTGCTCCTGCCTGTGATACATCCACATAGACACTCTCTTCAGCTCCATAAAATAGCCCCTTACAATAGGATATCCAGATCCTAGAGATACTTTTAGAAAAATTAACAACAGAAAATTAGAACTACTGTCATATTTCAGATAACGTATTTGGAAGACTTAGTTTTATGGTCCCCAAATAAAGAGATGTTGTTCTTACTGGTCATCTGGTCTGAGCAGAGATATCCCATGTCTTCCTCTTCACTGCTCCCCTACTGGCACATGTGGTGATGGTTCCTGATTACAACAATGTTTCTTAAAGTGTTATTCCTGGACTAGCAGCAGCGGCATCCTCTGGAAACTTGTCACAGATGAAAATTCTCCAACCCACCCCAGACCTAATGAATCAGAAACTCTCGGGGTGGGTCCCAGAATTTTTGTGTTAGCATGGCCTCTAGGTGATTGTCATGGAAACATACATCTGAGAACTGTTTGTATTTGTTTCCTATTGCTGCAGTAAAAAATGTTAGCACAAACTGAGCATGTGGTAACTTACAAATGTATTGCTACTTAGTGTTTGAAGGTCAGAAGTCCAGGCAGACATGGCTGAGTCTCCTTGTTAAGATCTCTCAAGGCTGAAATCAAGGTGTCGATAGGGCTGTATTCCTTACTGGAGGCTCTGGGGAAGAATCCGCTTCTCACCTCATTTAGGTTGGTGACCGAATTCAGTTCCAGGTGGTTGTGGAACTCAGACTCTCAGTTCCTTGCTGACTTTCAGCCAGAACTCATTCAGCTCCCAGAGGTCACCCACATTCTTTTCCATCCTTTTCATGTGGCCCCTATAGCAACTAGGTTAAGTTTTTCTCAATTCAAATCCCTTTGCTTTTTCCCTTAGCTCTACTGTGCTACATCCTCTTCTCTGTATCTCTATCATGTTCTCTTCCACTGATTGCCAGGAGAAAGATCCGCTTTTTTGTTGTTGTTGTTTTTTGAGATGGAGTCTCGCTCTGTCAACCAGACTGGAGTGCAATGTCAGATCTGGGCTCACTGCAACCTCCGCCTCCCAGGTTCAAGAAATTCTCCTGCCTCAGCCTCACAAGTAGTTGGGATTACAGGCTCCTGCCACCATGCCCAGCTAATTATTTTTTTTAATCTTTAGTAGAGACAGAGTTTCTATGTGTTGGCCAGGCTGGTCTTGAACTCCTGACTTCATGATCCACCGGCCTTGGCCTCCCAAAGTGCTGGGATTACAGGCATGAGCCACTGCGCCTGGCCAAAAGATCTGCTTTTTAAGGGCTCATGTGATTACATGGTTCTACACAGATAATTAGGGATAATTTCCCTATTTTAAAGGCCACTGACCTTAATCACATCTGTAAAATCCCCTTGATCATGTAATGTGAGATATTTACAAGCATAACACAGGGGGCTGAGGTCACTGGGCCAAAATTTTGTCTACTTAGCATTACACCTCACAGGTTCTTTCTCTTGACTTTGCCAGGCCCCATGTTGCTTTGTAGCTTGCCCACCTCCACAGCCAGCATCCTACTTTTACCACATAAAGACAATGGCAACTTGGGGAAACTGACGTCAAGACCTGCTTGTCTCACTGGGAAAAGCAGCCACATTGCCCATGAGCTCCACGAGTGTATTAGAACACCTGCTGTTGACGTCTTCCTCATCTAGTCTAACATTCTTTTATGTCTCTCTCCTGCCTCTTCCTCTCTCATTCTCCAGAAATGACTAGCTCCTCATTTTTTAAAAATTTTTTTTCCTTGCCTCTGTTTCCTCCCATGATTCAGAAGCCCCACGGTGTAACTAAGCCTTGGGATTCTTCTCTAGAAGCAGTATACCAGAGTGCTTTTGAGCATAAACTCTGAAGTCAAGACAATTTAGGTTCAAGTTTTTTGGTCTTTTTGGAGATGGGGTTTTACTCTACGACCTAGACTGGAGTGCAATGGTGTGATCTCGGCTTACCGCAGCCTCTGTCTCCCAGGCCCAGGCCGTCTTCCCACATCAGCCTCCGGAGTAGCTGGGACTGCAGATACATGCTGCTATGCCTGGCTAATTTTTATATTTTTTTGTAGAGATGGGGTTTCATCATTGTTGCCCAGACTAGTTTCAAACTTCTGGACTCAAGCAATCTTCCTGCCTCAGCCTCCCAAAGTACTGGGATTACAGACATGAGTAATCACACCTAGCTAAGGTTCAAGTTTGTGACCATGAGTAACTTTCTTAACTGTTCTATACTGTAGTTTCCCCATTTATAAATGGGAAGTAATAGTAAAAGCTCATTAGCCAGCATTATTTTACTCATGGAAAAGGAAATTTAATATACCAGAGACTCGGTGCTAATAGTACCCTGCCAGCTACCCTAAATAGGGGAGACATTTAAATAAATAAATGCAAAAAAAGGCAGAAAAAACGCAATTCAAGGTTTTCAGACTTGATCCTGAAATGCTTAAGAAATTTAGAAAATTCACCTTATCTCATCTGTCTCCCTTTCTCAATAAATCTGTTTTTTCAGGCATCTTGTTTTGTGAGATTTCCATTGCCATCCCTACCCCAATTGGTGTCTTGAAGGTTAGCATGATACTCATGTAGACAACATAGCAAAGAGGAAAAACCATCACTTTTGCATGTATGATTTTTCCACTGATTTTCAGAACAAATCCTTTAATAATGTAATGTTATTACCATCCTTGTTTTACAAATAATGAAACCGAAGCTTAGGTAATGTAACTGACCCAACATTGTATGTGTGGAGGCAGATGAATTATCTTCACAACTCTATGATAATTATAGACATTATCAATTATTAACTTCTTCTAAATTTGTATCAACTAAAGCTAGCCTAGCATATAATAAAGCTTCATGGAGTTTGATGACAGTAGTGCTCAGTATTGGTGAAGAGAAAAGTTCTTGAGGAGAATCTTAAGCCAGAGCTTCGTGGAGAGAAAGCAGGTTTGGGTGGTCCCCTTGGCAACTGGAAAGCATCCTGGACTATGGTGATATGAAAGTATAGTGGAAAGAATGAAGATAACTTAAAGATTAGGCAGAGAATTCCAAATACATTTTCCAGGAAGGTTTGAAAAGAAGAATTTCTGCAGTGATTGAAGCGTTGCATTAACATATCTGGCATTTGAAGTCATTCCTTGGAGTAAGGGAACTTGAGTCAGTTTCTACTTACCAGGATACTGTCCAAGGAAACAAGCTTCTTAACCCTTGGCTGCTCATAGAGGAGCTCTTTTTACTCTGACTTTTCATTTGTGTCAGGTTTTGTCTTTTTTATGATGAGTGGCAAATGGCTCCTAGCATCCTGGCCCATGACTCTTTCTTACCATCACAGAAAGAATGTGAAATTATCTAAAATATTACCCGGTGGTCTATCTTATTACTTTACACAGAAACACAATTTAAAGCTTTTTTCTTAAGTCAAAATAGACAAATGGGATCTAATTAAATTAAAGAGCTTCTGCACAGCAAAGAAACTATCATCAGAATGAACAGGCAACGCACAGAATGGGAGAAAATTTTTTGCAATCTACCCACCTGACAAAGTGGTAATATCCAGAATCTACAAAGAACTTAAACAAATTTACAAGAAAAAAACAAACAGCTCCATCAAAAAGTGGACAAAAGATATGAACAGACACTTCTCAAAAGGAGACATTTATGCAGCCACAAAAACATGAAAAAAAGCTCATCATCACTGGTCATTAGAGAAATGCAAATCAAAACCACAATGAGATGCCATCTCACACCAGTTAGAATGGTAGTTCATGAAAAAGTCAGGAAACAAGAGATGCTGGAGAGGATGTGGAGAAATAGGAACGCTTTTACACTGTTGGTGGGAGTGTAATTAATTCAACCATTGTGGAAGACAGTGTGGCGATTCCTCAAGGATCTAGAACTAGAAATACCATTTGACCCAGCAATCCCATTACTGGGTATATACCCGGAGGATTATAAATTATTCTATTATGAAGACACATGCACATGTGTGTTTATTGTGGCACTGTTTACAATAGCAAAGGCTTGGAACCAACCCAGATGCCCATCAATGATAGACTGGATAAAGAAAATGTGGCATATATACACCATGGAATACTATGCAGCCATAAAAAAGGATGAGTTCATGTCCTTTGCAGGCACATAGACAAAACTGGAAGCCATCATTTTCAGCAAACTGACGCAAGAACAGAAAACCAAACAACACATGTTCTCATAAGTGGGTGTTGAACAATGAGAACACACAGACACAGAGGGGAACATCGCACACCAGGGCAGGGGGTTTGGGGGGCTAGGGGAGGAATAGCAGGGGGTGGGGGTATTGGGTAGGGATAGAATTAGGAGAAACAACTAATGTAGATGACGATGGATGCAGAAAACAACCACCATAGCACGTGTATACCTATGTAACAAACCTGCATGATCTGCACACCTACCTCAGAACTTAAAGTATAATAAAAAATAAAGAAGTAACTCGTAAATGTCCCTTTCTTCTACTTTCCTGAAATTTGAGCCATTTGGTTAAAGAAAAGAGTCTAAACACTCTATTCTTCAATCTATAGATAACTCTAATTCTAGATATAATCATTTCATAAATGTTTCTCCTGCTTAAGTTATCTCCTCAACATTTTAGAAGAGTTTTTGGCAGTCATTAATTTTAGTTCTTCTAAAATAGTTTCTGAAATTAACTTCCCATCATTCTAGTTTTTTCCTCAGGTGTCTCTCTTTTCATGGAGCCATATTCACATAAATTCTAAAATCTTTCCCTCTCAATAGCCATGAAAGATATTTGTGAATCTTTGGAATTTGGGTATCTCTCTATCCAAGATAATTCCTCTAATATTGTTTTTAGCATTCTCCAGGGAGGTGGATCTAGGTTCTCTGGGGCCTGAAGCTGGTTCTTTGTAAGAAATAATACAAATTATAATTACAAAATTAGGTTCAGGGTCATGAAATGGCCTGTGCAAGTAAGAGGCCTTGAGCTGAAACTTTTTTTGTTTGTTTGCTTGTTTGTTTGTTTGTTTTGAGACAGGTCCCACCCTGTCACCCAGGCTAGGGTGCAGTGGTGCAATCTTGACTCATTGCAACCTCTGCCTCCCAGGCTCAAGGAATCCTCCCACCTCAGCCTCCTGCATAGCTGGAACTATAGGCAGGCACCACCACATCTGGCTAATTTTTCTATTCTTTTCCAGTAGGGATGGGGTTTTGCCATGTTGCCTAGGCTGGTGTCAAACTCCTGGGTTCAAGCACTCCACCTGCTTCGGTCCCCCAAAGTCCTGGGATTACAGGCATGCCCAGCAGCCCGAGCTGAAACTTTTTTTAATGTTTTGGTAAATCTTCCTCAACCAGCCTCAGGTGAAAACTGACATTACTATTATATTCTCTTGCTGTGTTCTCTTGCTGCTATAACAAACTGTTCACAAACAGTAGTTTGGAACAATACAAGTTTATTATCTTTCAGTTCTTTCAGCAGTCTGACACAGATGTCTCACTGGACTAGAATCACGATTTTAAGCCAGATGTCTATCCCATCTGCTCTGGAGGCTAAGGCAGGAGGATCAATTACTTAAGCCCAGGAATTCAAGACCAGCCTGGGCAACATAACAAGACTCTGTCTTAAAAAAAAAAAAAAAAAAAAAAAAAAGTCAGTGGGGTTTTGTTTCAGGGGGCTCTAGGGGAGAATCTGTTTCCTTTCTTTTGCCCAGATTGGAGTGCAGTGGCATGATATCGGCTCACTGCAACTTCCGCCTTCCAGATTTAAGTGATTCTCCTGCCTCAGCCTCCCAAATAGTGTGATTACAGGCATCACTAACCATGCCCCACTAATTTTGTATTTTCTAGAGGCCTCCTGCATTCCATGGCTCACAAGATCCTTCCTCCATCTTTAATGCCAATAGTGGTAGGCCAGGTTCCTATATTGTATGTCTCTGACCACTCTTCCATCATTACATGTCTTTTTAAGCACAGCAAGGCACAGTTTTCAGCTTTTCAAGACTAGTGATTGGATTGGGCCAACTTGGATAATTAAGGATAATCTCCCCATTTCAAGATCTATCTCTGTAAAGTCCTCGCTGCCATGTTACCAACAAACCTTTAATTTGTAAAAAACATAAAAAACAAAAACAGTATCTGTGAAGCACAATAAAGCAAAATGCAATAAAAAGAGACCTGTTTATGTTCGTAAAAATGACAGGAAAAGTATATAACCTTCCCTTCTTTTCCAAGAGACCATTAAACAAAATTATAAAATCTTTGTGATACTCAACATTATAACTGTTTCTAGAGTTCCTTGATGAAAATTGTTTCTTTCTTTTTTTTTGAGACAGAGTCTCACCCTGTTGCCAGGCTGGAGTGCAGTGACACAATCTCGGCTCAATGCAGCCTGTGCCTCCCAGGTTCAAGTGATTCTCCTACCTCAGCCTCCTGAGTAGCTGGGACTATAGGTTGCGCATCACCACGCCCAGCTAATTTTTTTTTTTTTTTTGCATTTTTAGTAGAGATGGGGTTTTACCATGTTGGCCAGGCTTGTCTCGATCTCCTGACCTCATGATCTGCCCACCTAAGCCTCCCAAAGTGCTAGGATCACAGGCAGGAGCTGCCACACCCAGCCACCTGATGAAAATTGTTTCATTTCTTAATGGTCTAGAGAAATAATTTGAATAGATGGAGCCAAAGATTAATGACCGGTTGTAGTTTATCTTATGCATCTAAGATACCATGTGCATTTTAACACATGTAAACATAAATAACAGTAAAATAAAATGCTTTGGATATAAACATAAATAACAGTCATGTTTCCAAATTATAACAATTATATTTTTCAAAACAAAACTATCACTGGCATTGTCTTAAATTTTTGTGAATTTCTTTAATGTATGCTTTAATGAAAGACAGCTAGATTCCTTTATTTGCCTCAGTCTGTTGCAAGATCTGTTTTGGTTAAAGCATTGAAGAAAATACAGCCTCACATAGATATGTAGGTAGAAGAGAGTATTTAATAACCTTAAAGATAATTGTGGATATTGTTCCTTGATAATGCATTAAAACTCAACAAGTAGTAGTATATTTTTTAAATCTACTTTTTTTTTTTTTTGAGACAGGGTCTCACTTTGTTGCCTAGGCTGGAATGCAGTGGCATGATTGTGGCTCACTGCAACTAGGATCACCCACCTCAGCCTCCCTAGTAGCTGGGACCACAGGCACATGCCACCATGCCCAGCTAATTTTTTTTTTTATAATGTTTTTTGTAGTGACAGGGCCTTACTCTCTTGCCCAGGCCAGTCTTGAACTCCTAGGCTCAAGCGATTCTCCTGCCTTGCCCTCCCAAAGTGTTGGAATTATGGGCATAAGCCACTGCATCTGGGCTATCCACATTTTTTAGTGTCATTGTTCAACAACTTTGTTGAATATAATTCACACATTGTACAGTGCACGCATATAAAATGTACAGTTGTATGACCTTTATTATGTTCAACATGTAATCATCAGCACAATTTTAGAATAATTTTAACAGCATGTTCAATTTTATATTTTTTTCTTTTTTTTTTTTTGAGACAGTCTTGTTCTGTCACCCACCTGGAGTGCAGTGGCGTGATTTTGGCTCACTGCAACCTCTGCCGCCCAGGTTCATGCAGTTCCTCTGCCTCAGCCCCCTGAGTAGCTGGGACTACAGGTGCGCACCACCACGCCTGGCTAATTTTTTGTATTTCAGTAGAGACGGGGTTTCACCATGTTAGCCAGGATGGTCTTGATCTCCTGACCTCGTGATCTGCCTGCCTTGGCCTCCCAAAGTGCTGGGATTACAGCCGTGAGCCACCACACCTGGCCTTATAATATTTTTTCATACCAAAAGAAAACTTCGTAACTATTCCCAATTTCCCCATCTTCTCCACTGCTAGGCAACCACTAACGTACCTTGTTTTTTTAATCTATTTGCCTATTCTGGACATTTCATATAAATGGGGTCATATAATATGGGGTCCTTTGTGACTGAATTCATTCACATAGTGTAATGTCCATATTATTTTTCTTTGTTTTAGCCTGTATCAATATTTACTTCTATTGTTGGGTAATATTTTATAGTATAGATATATACCTTAGGTTTTTGTTTGTTTGTTTTTTGTTTTGTTTTTTTTTTTTAATTTTATTTTTTATTGCATTTTAGGTTTTGGGGTACATGTGAAGAACATACAATATTGTTGCATAGGTACACACATGGCAGTATAATTTGTTGCCTTCCTCCCCTTCACCTATATCTGGCATTTCTCCCCATGCTATCTCCCCCAACTCCCCACCCCCCACTGTCCCTCCCCTATTTCCCCGCAACATACCCCAGCGTATAGTGCTCCCCTCCCTGTGTCCATGTGTTCTCATTGTTCAACACCCGCCTATGAGTGAGAACATGCGGTGTTTGATTTTGTGTTCTTGTGTCACTTTGCTGTGAATGATGGTTTCCAGGTTCATCCATGTCCCTACAAAGGACACAAACTCATCATTTTTGATGGCTGCATAATATTCCATGGTGTATATGTGCCACATTTTTCCTGTCCAGTCTATCATTGATGGGTATTTGGGTTGGTTCCAGGTCTTTGCTATTGTAAACGAGGCTTGGATTTCTGCCTGCCATTTCCTCTTGCCATCTTCAGGGTCTTTAGCATATAGTGCTGTTAAACTCACCACACCA